>VWZV01016208.1:493436-779845 GCA_013397155.1 Irena cyanogastra
CATTTCCAAAAACTTTTTTAAAAACCTCAATCAAACAAACAAGAACCACAAAAAAGCTACAGTATTAAAAAAAAATTCTATTTTTAAAATTTGAAAATAAGACAAACATTCAAAAAAAAAGTAGAAAGTTTCTATTTTATAACCCCTACATAACCTATGTTTTTCTTCTCTTCAGAGGACTACTTCATGATATTGTCTAACTGCTAAATGGAATAATAGCCTTGGGAAGGACATTAATTCTGGACTCTAGTTCAGAGCTCTAAATACTTGACTTCTCTATCAAAACTTTTAAAACTGTAGCTCTTTTGTTTTACATTAGACATATCCAAAACTTATTTGTGTGTAGGTGAGGACTTTGCACAGTCCTGTCAAGAGCCTTGCTACGCATGAGCCTTTGAAGAAGTTTTTCTGCATATGTTCTCAGCCTAATCTCATTGCCAGTAACACTGGCTTTACATTTTTCTGTTTATTTAGACTTTCCAGTGTCTTAGTTTAATTTTGTCCAGTACAGTATTTTTACCATAGCTTTTGTACAACTGGAAAGAATCCTTGTAGGTTTACTTCATCACCATAAAAAACAAAACAAAACAAACAAACAGTAAACTTTGTAACAAAGTTTAGTCTTCAACACAGAAGGCACGAAGGAGAATCTTTTGGATGAATCTTCAGCAGATACTCCCATGAATTTGAAATAATTCAAATTTCTTACTCATAGTGTATATACAACTCTGTGGGAGTTGGGGATGTGAACAGCTCCCTGGCTGCTCATTTTCTGAGATGCAGCATATGTTTGTGGAGGTATCTGACTATACTCTCTCTCTTCTACCTCATGTACTTTGTCCTCTTTGCAACAGATGACTGTTACCAAATATATCGATATAAAACCTGGATCATTTTAATATTGCCATAATTGCATTTCTATATTTTTATTCTATGTTATTTCTATTTCTTTTATAGATGTTCTTTTATATATTTATGTTAATTTCATACCTTTAAATATTTATTTCCTGTATTTTATATATTTGTTTGTCTCTTATGTTTTTATATCTCTGTTTTACATATTTCTTTTTATATTTTATATTTTTCTTTTACGGATTTATTTTCTATATGCTTACTACACATATATTTTAATCCCTATTTCTTTTCTATATTTCTTTATCCCCACGTGCTCTCAGACCAATTTTGGGAAACCACCCCAGTCTTGCAAAAGCGTTCCCACTCTCATCCCGCGGCTGGGTTGCGGCGGGATTACCCATGCAGGGGAGCCCCTTCCCTTCCCTTCCCTTCCCCGGGGACCTCGCAGCAGCTCTCGGAGCCGTTCCCGGTGCTGCTCCCGCGGCTCTGGGGCTCGGAGCCATGGCTTGGGCTCTGCTGCCCTCCGGTGGCCCCGCGAGAGGCTCCCGCACGGGGGCGGAACGAGGTTATGCTCATGGTCCCTTCCAGCCTAGAGCATTCCTTGGTCCTGTGCACTGAACTGAAGGAGGATGGAGGATGCTGGTGGAGAGACCCAGTTTTGCTCGCCAGGAGCCTTCCTTGCCTCGGGGGTCACCTCTGGAGGCACTGACACACAGACACGTGGTGAAAGCCAGATGAACTACAGAGAGGCAGAAAGCAGAGAAGACACAGCCAAGGCAGAAGGGAGAGTGGCTTGTCCCCATCTTTAAATAATGGAGCCAAAAACAGAGCCTGAGCTTCTTTCTCCCCAGGCCAGCTCTGTTTCCTGTGGCACCAGTTCACAATCCCTGCTGGCCTGCAGCCCCCCTACCCCACGCCAGGAACACCACATGTGGCTCTTCCCAGCACTGCCAGATGTCCCCGTGGCCAGCCTTGGCTTAGGGATTCCCATACCCAGCTAGCACAGCCCATCACACAGCCCTGTAACTTGATGTAAGCCACAGCGAGTCTACACATCGTGAGGAGGAAGACAATGAAAAACAACATTGTGTTATTATTCTATTTGTGGGAATCATGTTGCATTGTTTTCTGCACAATTTTCTTTCTCAATCAGATTTGGGGATGGTTTTTCCTAGACAAGATAATTGGCTGAAATCAATCCACTATAGCCACAAACACGCAAATTTGGATAATGCTATAAAGGCTGCATTTAAAAGGAAGAAAGAAAGAAAAAACCAAAACTGAGCAAGGGCTGATTGCTCCATATCGCTATCTGCAATTCAGTTCCATTTGTAGTGAATTATCAACTATATTAATCTAACTTTGTTTAAGTCTGACTAGAGAAAACAGAAATATTACTGTGAGAGTGTACAAGTTCTACACAGGCCAAAATTACAGCGTGCTCTCTGCATTGTCTATTGTGAGGAAGGAAGTCATCAGGTAATAATGTCAGAGTAACAACACAGCTTCTACTCCTGCCCTCAGCTCCACAAAATTCCTTAATTTATGGTGCCTCCATTTCCCAAACATCCCCAGTCCTACCGTGGCTACCTGCTAAGACCTGAAATATATGTGCCGCTCTCTGTCCTGCTTCTCTACCATAGGGTTAGAAAAATCAGTGTTACATTTACAGCACCAGAAATCCATGCTGTACATCCCTCTACCCATCCCAAATCCTGGAATCTCAGGGTTTTCCTAATATGTTTCCTTTACGTACTGCAACCTCAGCAGAACTGCAGTAGAAGACAAACAAAAAAAACCCCACCATCCTTCCTGCACATTTATAAACTACAAAATAGGTTTGTTTGAGAAACGCCATAAAAATTCGTTTAAGCTAACTTTGAAAGCTCATTCTTGGTTCCTAGCTTCCATTATCCTTTGATCACATCTTAAAGCTGAAGCTCCTTACATGCTGGCATTACACAGCCAGACGTTAACTCAAACTACAAATTTATTTTAGTGTATTTACCCAGCAGCTCATAATTGCAATTAATTTTATTTCAAATCTCTGCAAGGAATACATGCTATATTTATATCCCATTAAACCTGAGATTTAATGATTCTGAAGTGTGTTATACCACCAGGAAGAGCCACAGTGTTCAAAGAAAATCATACTTTTGTACCGGGGCATTACCTCCTCCATTTCTCACACCATTAGCTGGCAGCAACATGAGATCAGAGTCTATCAAGAATGGTCTATCAAGAATGACAAGGCAGTAGATAGAAAGTAGAGACGGTGATACAAAGATGGCTTCAACATTCCTGTAAGCCACTTGCACTTCCAGATCCAGGTTACGAAGTCCTTTCCCCTGCCCCATGGCATTGCTGCCCATGGACCCTGTAGATTCATCCCCTTCTACATCTGTCTCACAGCTGTACATGGAGAACACTTCCAAGAAATTGGGGACTTTTCAATAAGTCCCATATCCCAGGAACCTAGATGACCTGGGACTTTACCCATTCTTTGATAATTACTTCCATTTTTTTAAGCAGCATGCAATTACTAATAACATGAAAGGGTAGCAGAGGTACCTGTGAGCAGCCCCTGATTTTGTGGTAGGTCAATTTTAGAGCGTGATACTGATTCTAAGCTCAGCATTACAGCTCCCCAACCCAAGAGAGCCCTGAAAATTTGTGACAAATCTCAATGTCCAAGTTAGCACCGCACACACCGCTCTCCTCGTGGCTCCCTAGCAAAGCCCTCTCGCCACGGCTTCAGCCAGAATGCCTTTTGTTTACAATTTCACCAGCTGAAAGACTCTTTTGAGAACACCAAAAAAAAAAAAAACCCACAGAAGGGAAAGAAAGAAAGCTGAAGAGGCCACTATGAGGATCTAATCTATGGCTAAGACCACCCCTTGCCTGGCAGTCTGCATTGCCATCAGCTGTATGCGTGGTGAGCGCATTGGGGTTTAGATCAGCTGTCTGTGCCTTCCCCCTCATTAGCATGGATAAAAGCGATGGCCTGTGCCGGCTGCGCAGCATTCCTCAGCATACCAGCTGCAGCTCCATCTTAATGCATCCTCTGGCCTTGGAGAATTAATTAGTTCTGATAGTCACCGTGTTTCAAAATGATGGCTGTCATAACCCCGCGGATAAAATTACACACCCCTGGCATTTTCCACATTGCCCATTCAGGCTCTCCATAGGCCACCGTTGGCTTCCTCAGATGTATGGCACTGCAAAGATTTAACTTGCCAACCCCCTTTTTTTTTATCTCTTTGTTATGTTCCAATTAAGTCTGTGTTAATCAAAGGCAGTATTTCCCAAATATTCCCCCTCCTTTCCCCAAGCCTCCTCCTAGGCAACTTGATGGTTTGTACCCCCCTTCCTCCCACCTACAATTAGCATTCAGGCATTTCTCTCGGAAGAGCCAAAGCCTCCCTCCCCCAAGGAAGCTTTCTTCTTATGAACACATTTTATATTTCCCTACCCCTCTGCAAGGTGCTTTAGCCAGTTTCCAAACAAAGAGCAAAGTGACTTCCCTCAGACATGTGGAGCCTCCAACTGTATTCAAACACCCCTGTGACAGTTTTCCTGCTGTGACTGGCTCTAAAACAGAAGCCACATACAGTAAAAAAAACAATAATTCATTGATTTTCTTTTGCTTACTTCCAAATTACCAAGTAAGAATATCAAATTTAGCTCAATACTGCCCTCACCCTTGGCACTCTCTAAGATCTCACTGCATCCCTGGGAGAGGAGCTGAGCTGCAAGTAGGGTAGAACATACCAGAAAAGCAGTACCAGCTTTTATCATGCAGAGTTCACAAATGTTCAGGCTGCAATGAGTGCTTTCCTTCAAAGTAGTTTTGTTTCTTTCTTATTTCTTCCTCTGAAACTGTGCTTTGGCGATATGATTGTGAAATGGCTGAGTTTTGTATGAGTCTCTGAGACCTCTCCATGTGAAGTTCAGTCACCTCTGATTGAGTGAGCTTCACATTCTGAAAGTTAAGGAGAACAAAATACAATGCAAGCTATATGCTCAATATTCAATTAAAAATTTTTAAAATGCAGGAAATTGTGCGGTCATCAAAACTGTGTAGAGCAAAGTGAGTGCTGAAACCATCATATCTTTATCTGTGCTGATTTTGATTTACTTTTCAACTGATCTCATGTCCTGGCTCTGATGAAGAGCAACTACCTCATTGTGATGCTGAAATAAGCACAAACATTGTTTTCAAAAACATCTACATAAATGAGCCATCATGTTTTCTCTAGTTGGTTGACATTTAGAGCACAGAAATACAAGCAGTAACTTGGGGAGAGGCAGTAGGTGGATGAGGAAAGTAAAAGGACAGCTAGTTCATAACTTCCCAAAGTAGAAGCATCCAGTTCAGGAATGCAATAGCAGAGCAGAGCAAAACTGTGACACGCAGAAGAGAATGCCCCAGCATGTTGTATTTGCAGTATTAAAGCACACACAGTGACTCTTAATAATCTTTTTCACCAGACTGCTTGCAACCTGAAACTTTTCAGAGGTACAAGGGTGACTAGCAGCTGAGACACAGGGCACCTGAGCAGGGAGGCTGGCTGGGCTCCCCGCGCCAAACTGATCCTGGCTTTCAGGAAGCCACTCCCCGGCGGGCTGGCACACACCCTGCCACACTGCACAGGCGGCTTCGAGCACGGAGGTGACACCTTCCCACCCCCAGGGCCCCACCCTGTGTGCCAGGTGACCTTTTTGCCTGAATTTCTGCCCGAAGTGGGGCAGGAGCCAGCCAGGTAGAGCTGCAGTCAGAGGCTGGCACAGCCTGTAACCTCCATGAAGAAGGAGAATGCCCGTCAGCAGCAGGAGAAAAGGCTGGCTGGTCCCTCTGGAACAAGGAATGCAGTCATCATAGCAGTTAGTGAGGAGGCCATGCCCTGATGAGAGGGGAGAGGAAGGAAAGGGAAAAAGAGTTTACTTCGCACAAATCTATACAAGAGGCAAGAGCAGATAACGAGAGAGCTGATGCTGTTAGTTTTTATCTCAGTCTACAGGACAGGAAAGGGACATGCTTGATTTACAGCTCCTTTCACCACTGCACTGCCTAAAGTGGGAACAGGCAAGAGACCTGGCCAACCCCAGGCTGCTGAAGGAGCTGTCAGCCCCTGCCAGCACCCACACAGGGACCAGGCAGATGTGTTTGCCCAGGTGGCACAGACCCTGCCCAGACAGCCACTCTGCCCACACTCCCACAAGGCGCTTCTGCAGAAGCGGGAGGGCAAATTTTGCTCCCAAACATTCCACACAGAATGGGATGTGGCCATGGGCTATCACCAGCCAGAAGAGGAGATTCTCTAGGATTCTGCTTTTGGAGTAAAACCTGAGCCATCCCTTCTGCCAGGCCAGACTGTACATTGTGTGCAAAGCCAAAGCAACGTGAAACCTTGACCTCAGAAAAAAGAAACAACCCTTCTAAGGAACGTACCTACTGTCAGCATGTCCATCACAGCCTTGGCTGCTATCATATCTGCATAAACAAGGAATTATTTACTTTGCTCATCATGTAGAGAAAGGAACAGGATCTGATGAGTGCACAGGAAACACCTTGTCCTGCCATCCCAGCAATTTTGCCGAGTTCTTTTAGAGCATATAACAAAAGTAGATGGATTTGTACATTTATCACACCACAGTTCTTTAGGAAAACCACACAGATTTAAAGATAAGGTGTTATGAAGCACAGCTTTGTATTAAGGCACCCTTAAGGAGCACCTTCTAATGACAGAAAAAAAAATTCTAAGATTGGGGGACTAGGCAAAGCTGACAAACTGGAGGCAGCCACATTAATGGGTATTTGAGACTTGAGAGAGGCTGCCCTTACAAGACTGACCAGAGCAGTGGCAAAGAGCAGCACTAGAAATGAGCTGAAAAATTCTGAGAAGAAAGAAAAAGTCTTGCTTTTGGCAAATCAAAACGGCCAAATCAAAATGCTTTTGGCAAATCTTGATATTCATCTCTCCCAACCATACCCAAGTGATACAGCTGAGTCAATTTTCCTCTGCTTAGCTCCAGAAAATCAGTCATAAAATGATTTAACAAAAATAGCAAAAAGGGAGGAAAATATGCCCCTTTTTGTCTAGCTAACCAAATCTGGAAGATGTTCTTTTGGTCTCCTGAGATAAAATCTGTAGTATTTCTCCCAGAACCACATTGGGATGACCTATCCTTACGTTATTAGGGAGCCAACTCCCAGAGATCCTTTACTGTCCCTTAGATCACTTAAATAACTGTAATAATAGTAGCTCTCCCAGCCCCCTATCCATGCTCACCTAAAAGAAGAAATCATCTTCTGTCACAGCAGTTCAGTGTCCTTGGTTTTGTACTATCAACAGCTCCAGAGAGAGGAATAAATGTTGGAACCCCATCAGGATATCCTGTCATTCAGTGAGGGAGGCTTTATTCAGCTTTCCAGTGAAAGCTTTCAGCAAATACCCTGCATTTTGGAATCTCTCCTGCCTGGGCAAGCTCTGCATGCCTTATCCTTCACTCATTTACCTTGGGGAAGACAAGAGTCCTGTTAAAAGTATTTGCCTGAGAATGCAGAAGAAACAGCACCTCTAGCAATCATTTTACAGCAGAATTTGAATTTTCATGCTTAGACGGCTCTGAAAGAAAAAAGTCCAGTTCACAATGGAAAAAAGTCCAGGGTTTTTATTATTTTTTGCTTTTTCAGTTGCAATGAAACTATGTTTGACATCACAAGTCCAAGATGAGGTAAGAAACAGCTTTTTATGTAATGGATTATTTGTGTGTATTTCTCTGTGTTACAGAGAGAACAGTTGTCAGATACTGTATCTTATGGCAGAAAAACCCACTTTAACAGTCACTGGTGCATATGACAATGAACCTGAGAGCTCTGTTATTCAGTCCTCTGAAATAACAGAAATGCATCTGTTTATTCTGCATGAGAATTTGGCTCAAATGATATAACATGAGTACGCTGAAAAGGTCTCTAGAACTGGCAGATGTGGCAAAAGACTGTAAATGATGTATTTATCAAAAGAAATTGATTGGGATTTCTGGTAAGTCAGAAGACGAAAGCAGAAATTTTTCTATAGTGAAAATTTTCTGTTGCTACTAACTAAAAGGAGGAAAAGCTATTTTAGACAGGTAAGGGATAAAAATTGAGGGAATCAAGCTATTTAAAGTAATAACACAAAGTTATAAACAAAAAGAGTTTGTAGACCTTTGGGGAAGTGGTGCATTTGTCATGTACAAATACTGTGAATCTGTGGAATTCCACAACATCTGTTTTCACCACCCTTGTAGAGAGGCAGGACAGATTTAGAAGAGGAAACAAAAAGACAGAAATTAGAAGGGGGAAAAGGAAGACAGGTGTTTTGTTGCTGTTGTTGTTGGTTGGTTGCAGTTTTAAATGGAAACATACATTGAAATGTACAAAAAGTACTGGGAAATATGTTTTTCTTTAAAAAAAGACTAAAAGAAGCGACACTAAAAAGTCAACTTTCTTCCTCTTTCTGTAAAAACAAAAAGGGAAAATGAGGAATTGGGAGAAAGTGGAAATAGTGTTACCATTCCAAAACAAATAGTGTTTTACAGCTGGTGGTAGAGAAAGGGTGTAAGTTATTTTTATTTAAATTTTTCCTTTTCGAAACACTCAATGGATTTTATTGTTCCAAAAATGAAATTTTGTGGAGTGCCTTTTTGATGACAACCAAATGCCTTTCCAAGCTGTATCCACATTATACCCACATCTGGGAAAAGGTCACATTATTATTTCAAAGACACCTGAAAAACATCTACACAACAAAAGGGTTTCACTACTCAAATATTTCAATGTTACCCAGACCAGATTTCAACAGTGCACTTAAGAAGACTACAATTTGACAGCTAAATAGATGTTCAAATGTGCTTGTATGTGGGAGGTGGCAATCACATGTAGTGGCTCAGCGTCTGTGATACATCCTCACCAACTTTGCTGCTGAAATGTCCAGCTGTCAAGGGGAGAAAGTGCTGAGTGAGGGCTTCATCCAGGGCCACCATGGGACATGTAGAAATCCTGCCCAAGGTGCCAGCTACCCACCCAGACCAGCTGAGAGGTTCTGCAGAGGCTGCAGCATCCCACGAGTTCCCAGAAGGTCCAGCACTCTCTGGACTGCACAGGGTTATGTTGCTGGTTTTTAAAAACCATGCTCTGAATTAGGTCATCATTTGTGAATGATGAACTTACTTCTACAAAACCAGTAAGAAAGGAGATGAAGCCAACATTAGATGCAGTTCAGCAAAGACTTACTTCTTTAAAATAGACACATAAAAACAGGTTAAAAAAAAAAACCAAACCCAGGGGCTGCTCTTCTCAGAGTGCTCTGGTGGGGTCAGGCCCAAAACCTCCACCAGACCTGAATGCAAAGCAAGATGTCATTCTTTGACACCAATGTGAAAACACCAGCCATAGCCCTTTCGATCAGTACGGTGGTGCTGATTTCATTTTGCCTCCCCCACACTTTGTTTAATTTTGCCTTTGGGTGGGGAAGGCACTTGTCAGCAGCTTTGGAACTAACACTCTGTAGGCTGATGCTGTCTCTGTAACTTGACTTTTAAGTCTGACAAACTTAGCATTTGTTGATAAAGCGCTCTTAGGAAAAACATTACACTACGAAAGATTTATCCTGCAGTGGTTGGACATATTTTGTGCAGACAAAGCTTCTGCAAAGCACTAATATGTGGTCTATTACTTAGTCTAGCTCTAAAACAAGGAGCTCACGCTGAACAGAAAAGAGCTGCGAGAACAAAGCTGAGTTAAACTTGTCATTTTTCAGCAATGTCACTCAGGGTAGTGTTTTTCCTTTTTGTTAATTATTCTGCTCCTATTGCAGGTGAAGAAGCAATGTGATCAAAAGCTGCTCATTAGGATGAAAACCAAATGTGTACCTTGCTCTCTAAACCTTGACACCCAGTGCCCTGCTGGTTACACCAAAATTACCAGCGGGACTGGGACACCAGACTGCAGGTATCTCCTCTGTCAGAGCTTTTCTCATTAATATTGTTCTGCAGTAATTAAAAAACATTAATACATATCAAAAATACTCTAGGCTGTGCAATTTTCTTATGGAAATTGGCTTTACCAACTCCAGAACTCAAGCTGCATCCAGGGTGTTTGATGCTTAAGTTAAACAGCAAGTGATAGAAGAGGAAAATAAACATTGCTATTCATGGTCTAACAGATTTTCTCTTGAATAGTATCACAGAATCTCTTCTATATTTATTCTGCATACTTGATATGAATGATACAAAAATATATGATAAATATATATTATTATATATATATTTATATACAGATTTAGGTGTTAATCTTATATATAATATAAATAAAGGGTTTTTTCACAGTTCCAGATCAGGGAGTTGTGGGGGGTGAAGGGCAGGAAGAGATATTTCAAAACTAATTTGACATCTTGCCATTCTGATTGAAAAAAAAAAACAGTATTTTAAAGAAAATGTAACTAATTTACTGAAAATATAACTATTTTGAGCTTACTTAGAATTTAAAGAACTTTGATATTAAACCATTTTTAAAATACTGTTTCAAATCAAAACTTAGAGAAATGTGCTGTGTTTAGGCTGGGGTGGGAAGATAAATACGCTGCTCAAAAGAAACAGCTCCAAGGATCTTTTTAGACCTTGATGTTCAATGTATGTCTTACAGAAGAAGAAAAAAAGGTAGATCAATGCAACCAAGCTCAAAGTTCTCTTGTCTGACACTGAAAGGAGAAGAACTTAAGAATTTCATTTTTCCCCCTTGGAGGCTTGTAAGTACTTTAAATTAACTCTAACTTTTTTCCCACAGGTATTACCTGGAAATTAAAACTCACACGCTTTCTTTTCCGGGCTGTCGGCATCGTTGTGTAAAGGAATTTGCACAGCCTGAGTGCTGCCAGGGGCACTGGGGCCCCGACTGCATGGGTAAGTTGTTTTGGGCTTTGTGGTTTTATTTTCATATAGAATTTGATCAGAAATAAAGCAGCAACTTTTCTTCTTTTCAGAAACTACTGCTGTGAGAAGTTTGCTCCTCAGAGCTTGTTATAAGAGTAGAAATAAATGGCAGTTTTCAGCTAAAACTTACGCCATTTGAAGAAAAACATAATCAAATTTTCACTTTAAGAGAAAAACTCATAGAAAAATATAAAGAGCTTGAGAAAACCTCCTAGATTTTGAGATTTTCAAAACCAGTCATTGCAGTCAATGCCTGCAAAACTATTTCATTCAGGAGGATCTCCAAAATGGATTTTAAAAATTAAGATTTTCAAACCACAAATTTCAATGCTTCATTTCAGGTCAAAACCACCCTCATCTGCATCTGAAATATTTCCAAATCTCTTAAATTCTTGATTTTGTGATGCAGGGAGGATCTTTTCTTTCAGCTCAACTTGAAACAATTTCTTCTTCTTCATTCACTGCCTGTGAATGCTGAAGGCCATTACTGAAGCCAGGGAATCAGGAGTGCCTCCCCTCCTGCTGCCCCTTCCCTCAGGAAAAGCTTTTCAGCATCTCCACAAATGCATCAAATCTCAGGCTGCCAAGATGGGCATCCAGACCCAAAGAGGAAGTTTCCCTGCCCAGCCAGATTGTTTCCTCCTTCAGTTAATGGCCTCAAGGTCTGTTTTAATGCCTGTGAAGTCGTCTGTCCACAAAATAGGTTTTAAAAAGATTATCATTTTAGCCCAAGCTATTAAACACCAGTCATTGCCTCACTAGAGGCAAATAGTTTGAACACCAGTCGTTTGTCTACTAGAGGAAAGCAGTCAAACTGCAGCTCACAGCAACTTCAAGGGAAAAGCCAGGGAAAGAGCTGAGTGCACAGTGTGTGGTCATGTCTTCTGAAGAGAGTGACTTGTGTGCTGGTTTACCTCCCCACCTCCAAATGCAGCTTAAGAGCTCATCCTCCCATTATCAGGGTGCCCTGGGCAGCCACACGAGGGCCATCAGCGTTTCTGGACAGGGGCAGAGTTCCCTGCCTGCACCACTGTGTGAAGGAGGCTGCAAAGGCAAGGAAGTCCTCTCTTCCTTTGGACAAACTTCCTGACCCCAAAAAGCAAAAAAAAATCAAGGTCTCAGCATTGTTTCTGCTTTCATTTGGAAGAAAAAAATAGTTATCTCTACATTATCATAACCTCTATAATAGAATACTGCACAAGTTGAAATATTTGGAGGAAAGACACTTCTTCCTGAGGCTGAGCAAAAATCCCTGACTAGGGGTTTACTTTACATTTAGTATCTGATGACAAGGACAAAATCAGGTCTTAAATAGCACTCTGACTTCCTTAAATGATAATGCATGCTGAAACACACAGTGTGAATGAAAGATCTGGCACACCGAGCCATCTAGCTGCACACCAATCCCTCTGTAAAAAGTCATGAAGTCAAAAGAGAAAAGCACAGAGTCAGAAAAGGTCCAGGGGGAAAGAGCAGAGCCTTTCAACAGTGCCAGTATATCCAACCACAGGTACTACAGCTGCTGGAGCTCAGGTGCAGCAGGAGCTGCTCCCTACCCCAGCAAGGTTCCCATTCAAATATTTCCATGGCTCCTAAGAAAAGCCTGGGTACCAACTGAAAGATGTATGGCATGACCAACTGAGTAGAAAGGACTGTAAGAATAAAGGGGGGAGAAATGTTAAAAGAAAAAAATAAAGACCAAGAGGAAAGATACTAAATTTAATGCTATCAAATTATATGGTCCAAAATACTTCCTTTCAAGTACTGCTCACTGCTTCAGCCTCACAGGGAGTCAGGTGAAGAGAAATATTTTAAGAGGCTCTATTTGATAACACTCAGAGAGTGCTGAATTTAGGGCCATGAAGGGAAAAAATGCTGATAGGTTTAGGTTCTTCTAGCCTAGATTCAAAGATTTGGCCTTCACACTCTGACAGCTGTTAAGACATAAGCAACAGCATCTCTTTCTTACTGCTTTTCAAAAAGCATTCTCAATAAAAGCAAAGGTCTTGCCTCTCCCCAGGGTGGCAGCAGTGACTGTGCCAGCACTGCTCCAGTGTCCCAGCATTGCCTCCTGTGGCCCTGCTGGTTGCAGGAAGCCCTTTATCTGCCTGGCCAAACATGTTCAACAATATGGTAATTTACCCCCCCTCTGATAAAGCTGTCCCTTGGTGCTGGTATCAAAACAAGTGACAAGATGTAGTAGAAGACAAGGAGAGTAATGAATGCCAATGGCAAATATAAAACCTGCTCTGTCAACAATTTTATAGTAACTTTTTGTAGGAATTATACCATGAACTCTGACTTTTCTCTATCCTCGCACATTCAATAAAAGCATCAGTGCAAATAAATTCTTTTCCATTCTGTGCAAATATTAAACAGTTGCCATGAATATTTAAGATTTAGCTGTCATATTGTAGCCCGAAAACAAGATTCACTAAAAGCCACTCTAAAGATTAAAGGATATGTATTTATTACTTTCCCTCATTTGTAGTTACTTAACCTAAATTCTTAAAACATCTTATTATTTCAGCATGTATGAGATAAACAGCACTTATATTTTCATCTTTAAATCGATTAGTTTTTCAAAAGAAGCTTACACAGATGCAACAGACCTCAGAATACATTAAGGAATAAATTAAGAAGTATTAACAACTGGTATAAAGCCAAAGGTTTCAGTGGAATTAAGTGTACCCATATGCACATCCACTTGTTTGCTCATCATTCTGTCCAAATCAAATTCATTTTTACGCAAACTTCCACATTACCTAAACCAGTATTTCATACTCTAAATCAGTATTAACTCGGGAGGGTGAGCATAAATCCAGTGCTGCCCATCTCCACCCACACAGAACAAACTCTGAGACTCTTTATAAGTAATAAATCTACTGGTAAGGTACAGCAGAGCACCTGTGATGCCAGTAGGAGTTTGATACATTTAGATACCACCTGCATCAAAATTGTGGTACCTAATGGGAGTTCTAATTACAGGAAGGAAAGGCTAATGGAAGAGAGTTAATACATCATTTCCAAGGAGGTGCAGGACAGCTGTGGAAAATAGGAGTATCCCTATAAGAGAGAAAACCTGACAGAATGGTCTGACTAAAAACCACTGTAATATACATTTCCTGTGGACAATCTTTCAGTAAAGATTTGAATCTTGAAATCTTTCAGACAAAAAAAAAATTAGACTATTTGTATTATAAATATGGTATTTTTTTCTTATCTCATCATGTTGGCTGGGGTTTTTGTTCAGACTGTCTCACCCTCTATACCACTGTCTGTAACCATGGTTTTAGCTCCAGATGCACTGAAGAGTACAACACACCTTTGGCACACAAGTTTGATAGTGACCACAGCCCTTTGGACAGGATTTGGTTGTGAGATATCTAGACATTTCAATTTCCAGGATTGTTTGAATCAATTATCACAGTCTTATGAAGATAGCAGGGAAAAGAAAAAATTTCCCATGTAAAGCAAATGCAATTTTTGGTGGGGAAAAAAAAGGCTTATTAAATTCTAATTTAGCATCAAATAAAATCCTGAGAGCAAATTATCAATCCATCAGAGTTACAGGCACAGTTATAGGCAAGCTCCACTTGTACCAGAAAAGCCAACAGCTTAGGGTGTGGCAGACAGAGGTGAGTCAGCAGCAACAAAACCATATGGTACTTTAGAATAAGAGAATTATTTTTTGTTCAATCCTTTGACTACAGTCACTAGCTTCAGTTCCCAGAGGAAGAGAGGGTGATGGTCTCTGCTGATGCTAAGATTCTAGTGAAGAGATTCAGGCAGCTGCAGAACAGCAGCTGCCCCTCAGAGTCCCTGTTTGGCCCAAAACCCTGCAGCTGCCAAGGAGGTCACCTGTAGTGCAAGGGGAGCACCAGGGTTAGAGCAAGGTGACTGATGGCTTAAACGTTGTCATTTCCAGCATGTCCAGGAGGAGCTGCATCACCATGCAATGGGAGAGGACGCTGCTCCCAGGGCATAACCGGGAATGGAACATGCACTTGTCAGGTACATCCTTTCTTTTAAATGAAAAAAAATGCAATAATAGCATGTAAGCTGTCCTAAGGAATAATGTATGTTCTACTCCGTAAATATATTACAGGAAAATATTCCAGAAACAGCAGTGATGATCAACTTGGAGTTCATTTTTTGCTTGGATTGCATTAATCTTCACACTATTATTATTCCAGACTTAAGTTCAGGTGAAATTATTAAGAAGTTCTTTCATCTTGCCTTTCTGAGACAAGCACTTAAATTGTGCTATTATCTGTGACTTTTTTGCCCTAAATAGAAAGTACTTATACATGGTGCTATACTCTCCCTACATTGTTCCTTTGCTGGGAGTGTAACATGTAGTGCTTAACCTCAGGCAAATAGATTTTTAATAAACAATTCAAATTAACCTTTTTTACCTCCCCCTCTACTGGTTCATCCTTACTTTACATCAAAAATACTCTTCTGGGAACATATGAAAAAGAGACAGAGGTAGAAGTAGCCAGAAAATACAACCCAACAATTGTAAGCCTGAATTGGACATTAGGCTTGATGATTGTACTTTATTGTTACCTTGATATTCAGAACATCTAATTTGAAGATCTAGAAACTATTTTTTAAAAAGATATGGGGGCAAGATTGTTTAAAAGACAATGTTTTCCACATTGTGGTAGCTGTTGATTGAAACTGTCTTGTTATTTTCTTTTGGAAGCAAAAGATGCTGTTTTCAGCCTGCTAAGCATGTATCTATCTGTATAGAGATAGATGAGAAACTCAAGTTTTGATTTCCATTGTGTAATTCACAGAAAGGGTTTGGTGGGACAGCCTGTGAAAAATGTGCTGAAGACAATTTATTTGGTCCTGACTGCACATCAGGTAAGTTTGAACTTGCTTTATTTGATTAGGGAAAAGAAGGGAGTGAAAGCTGCATTCAGCCTCTAAGAAATCACAGTGAAAGGGGTAGAGGGCCCAAGGAGTTCCCAGTAGGAGCTGCAGTCTGCCTCAGAGAACACAGTGGGGAAAGGAGAGAGAGCTCTTTGCTCTATTCTGTGCCAGGGAGATATACAATTCTGTCAAAAGTGTGGAAAAGGGTGTGTTTACTTTAGTTTTGGGATTTGGGTGATTGATGAATTCACTGATTAGCCATACATCTATCAGAAGTGGAAGTCTGAAAGAGCAATTAAAGCTGTGTACACTTTTTAAAATGTTTATGTATCACAAGTGTATATATGCATATAACATTTTCCACTTTTACCTGCTTCTTAATGGTCTCTACTATTTTACATTCCTGACCCTTGCTGAAAACTACACTGAAAAACCAGACAACTGCCTAATTTTTTTTTAACAGTCTTATTCTTAAGTGGCAATTGTTGCTTATCTCAAAGTAAAACTCCTTTTATTCCTTCAAGATCTACATAATGTTACTTTTGAGGAGTCACAAATGGTCTCAAATAATCTGTGTTGGCCTTTCTACATTAATCCTACACCACTGCTGGCTCAAAGGCCCTTTTTTCACCAGCTGTCCACTGGATGCCAGTATTGATACATAGAAATGTAACTGAGCCAGCATTTTCATGAAAACAGGGTACTTGAATGAATTTAATATCATAAATGCAATTATTTTCCAATAAGTTACTAGAGGATTCAATTACACATTAATTTAAGCAATATTTTACACTTCAACTGTCAGATATTTGAGCTCCTCCAAGTGTTCTAAAATAAATAAAATATAAACAATGTTCATTTGTGGCTAACTGCTTTTCAGTAATACCTTAGACATTCCTGCTTTTTATATTATGACTATTAACATAAGTAGGAAGTTGTTAATTAGTTATTGCAGGTGATTTGGATGAACACAAGCTATGCTTTTAAGGGGAAGAGGATATGCTGCAGCTTAAATGTGACGTCAGCAATACAATCCTGTACCTCTCTTGGACTTTTCCAAGTGTAACTCTAAGTGGCCTTTTTAAAAATCATCATTTCCATAATTCAAACTGTTATAACTATAAAGCTTTTGCAGTATACTTAAGGCTTCAAAAATTATTTATAAAAGGTCTCTTAGTCACCTGAACTGTGAGTGTATCATCTTGTGTGCCATGTTGTCACTGGGTTTGTAACCAGAACATGACCAGAAATGAGAGGCTATAGGAAGAAAGAAGTCTGAGACCTCTACAGTGATTAATTATGCTTTTAATAAATAAATAATAAATTCATTAATAAATTTAATAAATTCTGTTTAGGAAGGGGGAAAAAGTCATAAAACTCATCTCTTCTTGAGAGATACAGAGTTGAAGCAAAAACAAGTAATAGGTTAACTATTACTAAAGAGGTCTATGTTACACATTATAGCCAATTTTGGCTTCAGATTGTTTGTTGAATTTTGCAAGTTTTATGGCATTAGCAACAAGTTAGTTTGGTGTTTACAGTGTGTTCTGCAGATTTTGAGACCCAGGGCTCTTAACACCCTTCAAAAATTCATGTGTTGTTTCCTGATGTGTGCAGCTGCGAGTACTGATCACCTCAGCAAGGGAAGCTACAAATTCAGGCACCCAGGTCAGAGCTTGGTTTGGCCAAAGCTGCTGGCTAGGACACACCTTGCTATGAGTAACCACTCATGATGGCTTTCCAAACACCATTATTCCTCCATAAAGCAAGTCCATTTCTCCCTGTAGTTTGCGACTGCGTTCATGGAGTGTGCAACAGTGGAATTGCAGGGGATGGCAGATGCACTTGCTTCTCTGGATACAAAGGGCTCCGCTGTGATCAGCGTAAGTAGCATTTCCCATAGGAGATGTATTCAACAGCTGTGATACAGGTGGAATTGGTAAGGATGAATTGGTCTCAGGTTAGTCATGCAGGAGCAACCAAACGTAGGCTGAACCTCAAAGCCTGGCAGCATGCAGGCACAGCTTAACCTGTCCCCCTCTGTCCCTCAGCCATAGCCGAGTGCGAGGCGCTGCGGTGCCCTGCGAACTCCAGGTGTGCTGCCTCAGGTGAGGATGGAAGACAGCTGCAATGCACGTGTCTGCCCGACTTCCACGGGGACAGTACACGATGTGAACGTGAGTAATTTCCATGTCCACCCCAGTTCTTTAAATAGACCACCATTAGTGTTATAGTTCAGATATGGAACGTGCTTTTGAGCCACATCTCACCATCTAATTTTGCTTAGGTTTGTATCCCAGAGCACAAACTAGTTTCCTTCAGGAGGAAACAAAATCCTAAAATGTGCTTCAGAAGCCCATCCATGCAATTGCTAACAAGTTACAGTCCGTGCAATCAGACTAAAGCTAGTCAACCCCCTTGAAACACATAAGGTGGGTACTGGGTGATCAGTGCTTACAAATCCACTGCTGTCATATCCCTCTGCTTGGTGCAGTTCAGCCTCATAGCTTGCTTCCATAGCAACAGCAACCAAGGGCTTATATTTATTGAGCATTTGTCATGTGATAGCTCAGCTCCATCAGCAAGCACAAACTCCACAGGCAAGTAAAGTTCATTTTAGCTTTCCTTTTTTTCATGAAACAAAGCTAATAGCATCTCAGCTAGAGGTAAACTCTACCTTAGAGGTGTCTTTATAGACTCAACTTGCCACTGAATGCCCAAATTAGCTGTATAAGAGTCCAGATTTTCTTTTCTCTACTCACTTTATGTCTTATGGTACCAGTCCTTCTTTCTAGACAAATTGCAACAAAGAATATTGTTTAATCTGATGCTGGAAGCACAATTTAGAAGAGGTTGGCTCAGATCAGTCTCAACTGAGGGGAAATCAAGGGAGGAAAAGAGGAGAAAACAGTGAGAAGCACCATTTCTTAGGTGTGTCCAGGGCATCTTCTAGATACAACATTTGCAGGTTCTTTTGCAGTTGATGCTTAACCGTAACCTAACCTGGACACAAAGGTGTGAGAAGATGCTCTCCAAGCACTGCTTGATTCTGAAAAAGAACAAGCAATGCTATTGCCCCAAAAAATGGTTCATGGAAATAACTAGTGAGCTTCTAGTGCCATCCTGCAAGTAGAAGAGTGTGGAAGACTAAAGCACTTGCTGGATGGTTTTCCACACAGCTGAACCGATGGCATTATACTGTTTAACTACCGGAAAGAAAACAGCAAAGGCCTATTGTATTGAGAAATATTTTCCAACTGATCTAACATGTGCTTGAAGCTTGCACAGACCTCATACCTCCCACCTGACCTTCCCTAGTTAAAATCCACCAGAGAACAAGGAAATAGTTGTGATATTTTAACAAGCACGGTACATGCTTTAATCTGTTTATAACTCAATTTGCCAAGTTAAGAGATCATTTCTTCTCAAAAGCAAACAGTTGGTTGCTATGTTAGCATAAACACATTCCTCCCTTCCATCTCCACGCGGCCACAATACTTCAGACTTGGCTGTTATGAAAAGTTTAGTCTGCCCAGGCTTTGTTTGGCATGGAGGTGCTCTGGTAAATCCTTGTCTCCAATTTTAGAACTGTGGGCAATGATTCATTTACTTCACTTCTTTTTTCACAAGCTATCAACCCGTGCTCCAAAAAGGTCTGCGATCCTAATGCCGACTGCATTTACCTCGGGCCAAACCAGCACAAATGCACCTGTGGAGAAGGTTACACGGGGGATGGTCAAATCTGCCTGCCCATAGACCCTTGTCAGGCAGCACATGGCAGCTGCCCTGCACAGTCCAGCATCTGCATCTATGATGGTCCAGGAAAGGTCAGTGTAACTGCCCAAGAAGAAAAAATGCTTTTTCTCCAAAAAGAAGCTGTGAGGGTATGGAAACAACTCTCAAGGAAATCAAACTCTATCCCTAGCTCTACCATAAGCCCTGCTGTTCACCAGGAGGGAGTTCTTTTAACTCCCCTCCAAAAAAAAAAAATGGCAATAGTGTTGTTTTTTCTGGGACTATTTTGGCTCTGATTTGCCCCCCCAAAATGGAGGCATTGAAATAAATCTTCTCTAGTTAAATTTTGTCTCTCTGACCACAGGGGATTTGTAGGACCAGTAGGGTCCTTACACTGATACCACCAATATATACATGTCTAAATTTAGTTTATTCAGGAAAGAAGCAATCTGGGTCTTTGAAAACAATCAATGAACAGAACTTTACAGTAAAGACTGCATATTATTCGTAATGTTGGGAACTGGCTCCAATTTCTGTGTGTAAAACTCCCACTGTCAAAAAAGCAAGACTTCAAAAGGCCTGGTTTGCTTGGACGCATTGAAGAGCCAAAAAGGAACTTGATCATTCAGGGTTCTTTTGCAGTTGATGGTCACGTCTCAGTGAAGTGCACATGGCTGAAATACAGGCATGCACAAATATACATGGTGTGTACAAATATAAGTTTTATATTTGTGTCTGAACTGACCAGGTGGTTAACTAACACACTGTGTTTAAGCCCTAGTTCCAGAAACTATGCTGAAATCCACAATTCGTGCATGGCTGATTTTCTCTCCCCTCTCACGTCCTTCTGATTTAGTCCCACTGTGAATGCAAGGAGCATTATACCAACTTTGTACCTGGGAAAGGCTGCAGCATGGTGGACAACTGTGAAACAAACAACACCTGCCACAAAAGAGCCAAATGCTTAACAGTTGCACCAGGACAGATTGCGTGAGTCTTTTTCCTTCTGAAATTATCTCACAGTTTCTCCCTCCTTCCCTAGTAAATGGGCTGCTAAAACAAATCCTGTAGATGGACACCCCCTGAAGTTATCTTTAATCGCTTCTTTATCAAGGACAAATCACAAGATTTAATGGTGCTAGGGTCAGCCAAGTGACACAGTGTTAGATTTCATCAGGCCATTTGCTAATACCTATTAAGTTTTATTTTTAAAGCACTCAGAGGTCATTTCTACACTAGTAAATAAAAGGGGCCAAAACCTCTTTTCTCTTCCTCAGGGCAAGCAGCATTGTCTGTCTCACAGCTAAAGTCTCTTCCAAAACAGAGTAACTGCCTCTTGGCA
The DNA here is from genome assembly GCA_013397155.1 of Irena cyanogastra. Lineage (NCBI taxonomy): Eukaryota > Metazoa > Chordata > Aves > Passeriformes > Irenidae > Irena > Irena cyanogastra. The sequence continues at coordinate 514,228 of VWZV01016208.1, forward strand.
GCAGTCTCTGGCACAAGCCCTCCCTTCAGCTGTGCCTGGGCACTGCCAGGGAAAGTCCTCCTTGGTGTGGGCCAGAAACACGCCAGGCAGCATGCTGAAAATTAATCAGCATTAATTATGGGATAGCACTGGGACTCTGCCTCTTCTGAGTATACCACCAGGGAATCTGCTCCCCCAGCTGTGAAAGCAGCACCAACCCCAGCAGATTCCTTAAAACCTCGAGTCAAGCAGGAAACTGCAAAACCTCTGGCAGATGTGGCTTTTCCTTTACATACTACATGGATGTTAGGAAAAAGGCACAGATGGCACTAAACTCTACAAAACTCTCTTAAACCACAGAATTTGGGTTATGTGTTTCTATAGGCCAGTGGTGGCAGGTACTGGGTTAAAGGGCTGTGCCTGAAATGACAGTTTTTGGGAGCTGAGAGCTTGAACATGAAGGACAATACAGGCCATTCATTGTAAGTTAGGAACAAATTATCACCTAGATCCATAGATAGAAAGCATTCACTCAGGAGAGTATTCTTATTGCCAGTCCTTGTGTCATCATGCAGCTTTCCCTGGCAGGGTAATATCAGCATCCTTCTGCATAAGCTATTGTGCATTTCAAACAAATTTAATCAAAAATATCCCCTAGCTCTCCTCTACAGCACAGTGTGCTGCTCAAACTGCTTACTATAGACTCACACAACACTTAGTACAGAGTACTACCATACTGCACAACACCAGCTGAAATTTTGAAATAAAATTCCAAATCAGGAGCTTTTTTTTCCTAATTAGTCACTGTTTCACCATTGTAAAACAATTTCTGAAAGCTGAGAAAGTTCTGAGAATTTTAGACTGGGAAAATTAAAAATTTATTACTGGAGATGGAAAAGAACAATAAAAATTCTCTGCACATCATTCACGTAATGATATTTAATGTCACAAGAAGTACAGAAGAATGGAGAGGGATTGAAATAAAACTTGAGCTAAGGAAAATCCATATATGAAAGAGGAACTTTAAAAAGAAAAGCATTAATTTGAAAATGTGGGCACAAAAACTAGGTTCTGGTAAGTGACAGACGGTATTTTGGCTGCATCTCAGATTTTAAATGTATTTTGAGAGGGCTTTTTTGGTTGTTTTTGTTTGTTTTCTAAAACACAAAGCTGTAACAGAGGACACACAGCTGCATTGCTTCCTTTCTTGTCTTGGTTTGGTTTTTTTAAGGGTACAGTTGTGCTATTAGCTTTCCTCACACAGACAGTTCTACTTTCTCCAGCACCAAATTATTTGTACAGGAATAAATCTCTCATACAGGCAAAGATGTAAAAATCCCGAACATTTGATTTGTGAATATAACACAGCAACCTCCTCAAAAATCACAATTGCCTTTGTCTCATGTTCCCATGTAGATTTTTCCTGAGTGAGTGCTGACACTTTCTCTAGTGTTGCTTCAGCACAATAATCATGTTCAGCCTTGCCCAGGAGCTATGAAGCTCCAACCAGCGCAGAATTACACTGCATATTAGATCATAACCTCTCTGGTTTCCAAGGAGAGCTGCCTTACTGTCAGTTAAACTCTATTATTTTCTCTTAATCTCACTCTTATTTTTTCCTCTAGGTCTTCAATGTAGAAATTAGTAGCTTCATAAACCAAAACTCTATTATAGAGAGTTTTGGTAAAACAGAGACAGACAGCTGAGCTTTCCCCTTCCAGAGAGATTTTTTTCCAGTGAGTTTTTCTTCCCTGAGTAAGCTGACATGGTGACAGTTCCCATCTTTTCCAATCCTGCTGGTCTTCCCCATGCCCAGCCACAGAAATTCAATTCCTTCATCAGAAGGAGTGAGGAAACAACACACAGGTTGAAGGCTTCAATCCCATGCAATGGGTGCTAACCTGTAATTGCTCAATGCTTTCCTTTGGCACACAAATCCAAACCATGTTACTTGGATACCCACTCAGGAGCAATTTTGTCCTCAGGAGAGAAGTTTCAAACTATGCAGGCATTTCTGCAGTTCACTGTGCCAAAAAAAAAGTTATTTTGTTTAAACACCTGCTTCTTTATGAACATTGGATGAAAAAGAGAGGAGAGCTTTGTTTTGAAACCTAGATCTGATTTGTGCCATATTTCAAGGGTCGTTCCTTTTTTCTACTTTTCTATTTCTCAGCTCCTTTGAAGCCTCAGTTGTTTTCTTCTCTGTTCAGAAGTGGAAGGGAGCTACCTACAGCAGTTCAGCAATATTTGCCCCACCAGAAAAAATGGATCAACTCCCAAGGAGCAGCTGTTCCTCTCTCCCAGCTGTAAACCCTTCACCCAGACTTCACAGTCATGCTCTCTCTGCTCAAGAGATCCCTTCAAAAAGAAGTGGATTCACCCTGAGAATAGCATCCTAAAAATTTAGGATTCTTTTATACTGACATTTTTACCCAGGATCAGAGTCAAAGCTTGAGACTCTTGGCCAAAATCTCAACACTCCTCTGAGCCTGTATGCAGCTCCCCAGATTGCAGGGACTTGTGGGGACTTTCCAATAATATTGCTCTCACTAGAGAAACAGCTACAGCAGAGACCACACGTGGCAAAAAGGAGAAGGTCTGGCATCTGGCTGATACTACTGTGGGGTGTTAGTGGCAGATGTGTGTGTTTTAACAACCAGCACATGCAAATGATTAATTAGAGAAAGGGCATCGTTTGCTGAAAGTGAAGTAATGTTCTTTCTCTAGTGATGCCATTAGGAAAAAATATCCAGAGAGATGAACCATTGTGGATAGAGCTTATATGAATATTGAACATGCTGCAGACTTAACTGGGAAGGGTACTGTGAGGTCCAGGGTCTGTCTGTCCATCTCATGGGCACTGTGACCTGAGTCTGCTTTAGACATCCAGAGTACTGGGTCAGGCACACCTCACTGGCACCGCTCACAGGCTGGAGTCCCCAGGAGACAGACAGGGCTTACATATGAGATGCTATTTCCAGAAGAGAGACAGCAGCAACACATACATCTAAAAAAGCACAAGATTTTGTGCTGCAGCAGAAAAAAAAGATAATGTTAAAAGTACAAGTAATAATGCCCAAGGTGGTGGCATTACTTACTGGGCAGGGTAACAAACCACCACTTTGCTTTGTTGAAAGAAACAAACTTTTTCTACAAAACCAATGCAGCTATTCCAAGGACTGATGAGCTGCTATCACGTCCTTTAATTAATCCTGCCAAATCCCATGTCGTGAGTGACGTCTTCACAAAACAGACCCTCTGCTGCAAGAGTCACACCTGACACATTTATTTGTGCTCTCTCCTCACCCACAGATGGGCAGGTTCGATAGATTTCTGGGCTCCAGCAACCACAACATTTTGGGACCAGAGGCTGCACATAATCTCTATATTCAAAGGTCCTGTAAGACAGACACTGCTGTTTCCTGGCCCAGCTAACAAGAACCCACCACGTGAGGCAAGCAGCCACCAGGCTGCCCCACACACTGACACACTTCACACATGCAGAAGCAAAGAATTAACTACAGTGCACCGGTGCTTGCTGAAAACACCTTCAGAGGAGCAATAGGTGACACCTGGTGCCAGCTCGTTGAGAGCCACAGCTAATCCCTTCAATCCCTTCACAGGTGCGTGTGCCAGGGGGGCTCCGTGGGGAATGGCTTTGTGTGCTATGGGAACATCATGGAGCGCCTGCGAGAGCTGAATGCAGAGGTGGGAGGACAGTGGCAGGGCAAGCTGACATCCAGCCTCGTGCTCATGGGTGAGTAACCGCACGCAAGCAGAGCCAGCTTCTGCCCGGGACGCTGATCCTGCCCCGACTTCCCCACACCCCCTGCCACAGGGAAGTGTCCCCCACAGCATGATGGCACACATGCCCCCCACTGCAAAGTCCCTCAGACCGTCTAAAGCTGCTCTGCTCCTCACACCACTAATGCAGTCTGCAAGAACTTCAGGCACAAGTGCTGAACATGTTCCACCACCCCTCACGTATCATTTAACTTCACCAGTGGATCTCGCCCCACAGTGTAACAAGTGAGATTACCCCACTTCTTCTCCCTGCCTCCACTGATTTGGACAAATGTGATTTGGTCTAGAATGGCACACACTAGTCCATCAAAAACACTGGCATTCCCAGTTACCTTGTGAACTGAACAACCTAACAGCCTTCACCATCTTCTCTATGGCCAAAAATTTGAGCTATGTACAAACACTGCTAGAATTGAGCTGGATCTTTGACTTAAACTCGTAAATGTGGAAAAAAATACCTTCTGTTTAATACAATTTGCTCAGTCCCACGGAGCCCATGAATTCCTGAACAGAAGGAATAAGAATCCCCCATAGCTGGCCAAGGTCAAAACCTGGCAGTGACTTTCATACTCAGCACTGAAGGTCAATATCCATTGCCTCAGCACTGAGAGTTCAGTTGCAGTTTCTCTATGCACTTCTCCTCACATGTCCCAAAAGTGCCCAGCATGCTGAGTTAACAACCACACAGATTTTATGTTCTTTGGTTAAGTTTTGAACATAAATGTGCCATACATTCTACTTGCCAGAAGCTACAAAGACACATTCACCACACAGTTTAATTTACAATATGTTCGCTCCATACTGATGTCTTTCAAAATCTAAGAATATATAGATATTTTGTAGGACAGCACATTAGTTTTGAGCTACATTATATTTACAATACGCCTGTAAAGATTTTTTCAGTTCTGATTTTATGCCTCTAGAAAAAGAGCTAAATATCAGAAATATTTAATGCCTTCAGCTGCAGAACCAGTGGTCTCTCACGCTGCTGTCTTGGATACAGAAATAGCCTTTGGGTAGTAAATGAATTCTAATTAACTTTCAGTGCATCTAGTTTTGATTACCAGTCATGTGTTTGCTGATATTTGCAGTACCAGCAGGTTATCAGCAGCATATTTCTCACCCCACAGAGTCTGAATTGATTTAAAGCAGAAGGCTGTCCTCCTGTAAGGACACATCTCCAAAGAAACTGCAGGTTTTGTGTCCTTGCTCTGGCCTGCATGCCACAGAATCCAGGCTGCCAGAAGCATCCCAAATGTTTTGTCTCCTTTTGTGTCAAATGTGCAGCAGCACCTGGATTTCACATCCCGTCTGTGTCCTTTAATGACTTGGACTTTAGAATCTTAAATTAATATTTACTAATCAGATATTATTATTGTTTATTCTCCTTTCACAGCTTTGCACAGTATCTTTGTCAAATGAGGTTTTCAAAAGGCATTTAAACTTTTTTTTATTCCCTCCTCTCATAAGAAAATACGTATGAATGGCAGCTGAGCACTCTGGGACCATTCACTGTGCTTGTACCAACAAACAAGGGACTCAAAGGTACAAATGTAAGTAAGCAAGAGAAAAGGTTTCACATGGGGGGATTTGGCTTCTGCAGAAATCTCATCTGTGTTGTAAGGGTTTTGATTCAGCAGATACAGATAATTTACTCTAGTACACTTCCAGTCACATTTAAATCCAGGGCCACAGACTGCATTTTTCCCATTTGAAAGAAAAACAATTATTTGGTGACTTAGGGCAGAGCACTGTCACACCTCAAGTAAGCTTTGGATTATCTTACATGACTATGTTCCAAGTCTTTTCACTCAGTTGAGACAGGGATTGAACTAAGATCTGAATTGTCAGCAGCAAGGCCTGCAGGTCACCTTTTACATAAGGGGGATAAAAAATAATGGTTTTAGTGAAAAAACAAAAGAGACTGACATGTAAGTAGCATCTTCCTCTGACATCAGGACAGTTCTGGAGGTACCTGCTGCTCATGCAGGGGCACAAGGGTACAATGTAAGCTGAACTGAAACCAAGAGAGGTCTCCAGTTTTTCCAGACTCCATCGCCTCATTTCGGGGTAAAATACGTAACTTCAGAATGAAACAACTGAAGAGAACAAAAAGCATTCACCATGATTTTTTTTTTTTTTTAGATAAACCTGCATTGAAATAAATCTCTGTTCCTCTGCTTTTCTAGATAAAGGATCTTCTGAAAAATAAACAGAAAGCCCAGTACTTCGTCAAACTCCATATTATTGCAGGTCAGCTGAACACTAGTAGCTTGAATAATGCTAATGTGATATATACTTTGACTGGCAAGTCAGGAGAGATGTCAAAGGGAGAAAAGGTAAGTGGCCTTTCAGCCGCCTCCCCCAGCAAGAACAGTGCTCTCTGTTCCCTCCACAAGGAGTAGGAAAGCTCTTTCTGCAGGGAGACATCAGGGTGAAGATAACTGTTGGTTAGGAAAAACCACAGCTGTGGCCATGTATTACAAGGAGTTCAAGTCAAACTTGAAACCTCACTGGCATCAAAGTTTCCACTAAAACCAGGAAAACAAAGTTACCTTTAGTCATGTATCAGCACTAAGTGACTTGGCAGACTAACACAGACTGGTCTAAAATGTTTGCTAGAATGAAGGTGTCTTAAATCTGCAGGTATGGCCAAGAGAGCTGGGAGGGCCGGGGAGGGGTGTTAAGGGAGCCCAGGTGAAGTAAGAGGTGGCAGGGGGAGAAAGAAATGCAGAGTTTATGCTGGAAACCTGTGAATTCTGCTCACATGGAGCAAGCACTGACTGAGCTGCAGATCCCACCTCCCACTGGGCATCAGCAGCCTTGGAACGAGGCAGCAGAGGGAAATCTCAGCAGAGAGAGAACACGTGGCAGTAACCATGAGAAATACACAGCCCAGTTCAGCATTAGCCCAGATTATCCCATGTCAGTAAACATCAGAGCAGTCTGATCCCACAGTTTGAAAAACTTGTTCTCTGTGGATGATACACTAGATTTTATAATCTGGAATTATTGCTCTTGGTCCATTATGTGTCTCTTGATGGATTGGGCCTATGTGGAGGCTGAAATCGAGTACTTCTCATGTTTTGCAGCAGAGCAGTGGCATCTGAGCAGAGATACCTATTTTGTATGTTCAGTGAGTACACACTCCATTTATAACAGGAAAATATCCTTGCTGTCGGAGCCCTGTTTGTTTCCTGAAGGCTTCAGTACAGTGCAGAATCAGCAACATTTTGTTGTTTTAAGTATACATCGAATATAAGGAAACGGGTTGGAGTCCCATAAGATTATAGGAGCTGACCTTTCCAGCACAACAATATTTTAAATCATTTCCTGGCAGATTTTTATTACTAGTAGTCACCAGAACACTTTCAGGTACACTGAATTCCCCTCAGGGCCTGTCTCTTGTTTCTCTTCTGAATTTTGCTGTCCTGAAGCAAAAGAACATGGTCCAAAGGAATTTTTTTCTGTTTCCTTGATAAGCATTGGAAGCAATCTTTATTCTCCCCAGATTTAAACTGCTCAGGTGTTGGCAACAGGAAGGGGTCTTAGAGTACATTCAACCTGTGTACTCACTCTGCTGTCATTTCACAATAAAGAATTCACTATTCTTTGCTTGGCTTCTTTCAGGATAAGCAGTTAAGGATTAGAATCCAAGGAGGAAGGGGGAAAGGAAAAATTTTGCAGGGAGATATTATTGCTTCCAATGGAGTTTTGCACATTATTGACAAAGCCATGGACAACGTGGAGCCAACATTTGAGAGCAGCAAAGAGGTGAGCCATAAGTTATAGACATGAAATGTCAAACTTTCTCTTAAAATAGTTTCACATGAAGTGAATGTGAAGGAGGATGACTGACAGAAACTAAACAAACTCTACTGAGCCATTGCACATCAGCTCACAGAAGCAATACTCAAAGTGAAAGGTACTGAAACAGTTACCACAGAAAACAGAGATTCACCCTTCTGCCAAGCTGGACCGTGGAAAGTTTGGATGTTCTCACTGCATCTGAGTGGTTCCTTGGAAAACTGGCAGTCATGATCATGAATTTCACTGAATGACAGAATCAGATGCTAAAAGGAGGGACATCTGTGCAGATGCCAGATGTCTTAACTTATTGAAACTTCTTCAAAGTTTCAATTCCTCCCCTCAAAAAAGCTAGTATTTTTAAAAAATGGTGATTTTAAATGCTTTGGAGTTTTGGTGCCCAGCTTATCATGCTTACTTAAAAGTTCTCTTCCTTGTGTTGCATTTTTCAAATATTTTACTCCTCTACCTTCTTTTAGTGGGGCTGAAAAGGTAAAAACCCTTTCCCTATACACACACAGCTATGTTTCCTGTGACCACCCAGTATTTCAGCACAATAACAAAACCTAACTATAAACCAGCATAGCGCCAGGAAAAAAGTGCTGCCATCTCAGGCATTTCCAAGCACCACCAGCACCAAAATGAAACATATTCAATCTATAACAACTGAGACTCACATAGTAAGTAATTAAATGTCTCATAAGAACTGACAATTACTTCATGTTCCCAGCTAAAACAGATCTTACTCTTAACCTATTTCAGAAAACTATAATGTCAGTACTTCAAGCAAATGGAAGATACAGCCAATTTACATCTTTGATAGAGGTAAGGATCCAGAAAAGCAATTACATAAGGCTACTTTCAGATGTTCTTCAACATTAATATGTAATTTCACTTTTATTTTTAAACCAAAACAGAAAACTGGCCTAGGAATGGATTTACAGCAGGACAACCAGCCTTACACAGTCTTTGTGCCCAGTAACAAGGCTCTGAGTAATATGAAAGCTGAGGTTCTGGATTACCTGCTTTCTGAAGAGGTACAGTCTTTCTATAAGGCAAATCTTTCTCAGACAGTAGATAGACAGGAGATTCATACATGCATTGTCCACTGTTCATCTCAATTAGCTTGTGTGATCAAGGTTGAAAGCAGTCTCCAACAATTAAAGACCAAGAGAGTCTTTAATTGAAGAGGATCTGGGGTCTCCCATCACATGTAGGGATGTTCCTCCACACCCGGCCCCCAGTCCTCTGCTTTTGCCCAGACATCACAGCCTGGACAGCTGCATGGCACAGCCTCAAAACCTCTCCTGGAATGCATCACCCTTGGTCGGAACAATGGAAGCAGTTGCCACAAGGGCCCCACTGCATGGGAGCCACTGCTGGTGGGGTCCCCGGAAGTGGATATTGGTATCCTGCCCCCTGGACACCTCCTGCCTGTCCCAACACACATGGCATGTCATGGAAGGTCCATATCAAAATAAAACGTGGTGTAGGGGTGAGAGCATGGCATGCCAGGGTGCCTGCCACAAGCTGAGCACCACCACTGACCCAGAGGTTTCTGGTGCAGCAGCCAGTGATGCTGTTCACATCCCCATGTCCACTCAGCAAGCCAGACTTGGTTTCTGAGGCTCATTTTGGGCTAAAACAGCCTCTTTTCTGCACTGGCAGGGTTCCTGGAAGCTGCTGGAACTGGTCCGGTATCACATTGTCTCCAACACCGAGGTGAGCGCAGCTGCTTGGCCAGCCCAGGGTGTAGGAGCAAGAGCCACTGTCAGGGGCTATTGTCAGGGCTGCAGGCATGAGTAGCAGGAAAAGGACTTACTGACATTGAAATCAAGCTATCTCTGAGCCTACTCTGCTAAAATCAGTCTTCTGTTTTTCAGAAAGAGCTGGTTTCTTCATCTTCTAAGCAAACCCCTGTTTTTCCTGGGGGGAAGTTCATCCCCATCCCAGTCTCTGTTGTGGGGAGGGAAGGAAAGGAGTGACTGTATCCTTAATGAAAGGCTCTGTTTACATAACCTGACCTGGTCACTCCAGCACAGAGAGTGGGAGCACAGGGAACATGAGAACCACGTGTACCTTCATGGTACCAGCACCACCACAATGGTCTCTGGAGGCAAACAGGGATCTTTTCAGAGAAAAGTATTAACTTTAATTATACTGATTGTTATAATTGGAAGAAAAATTAATATTCTTTTGAGCAATAATTCTTTCCTCACCTGCAGGAACCAGCAAGCTCAGTCATGACTTAATGACACTCACTTTGTTGCACAAGCTGGTTCATCAATGCAAGGCTGACCACATTGATAATCATTTTCTCACCCTGAAGAAAGTCTTTCTTGTGAAATCTGTCTGGATTTGAAAAGAGTAATGATATTACACTTCTCTCAACCAATTTATATTCATTTCAGCTAGAGGTTGCCAGTCTTGTCTCAATAGAGCACATCAGGACCATGGCAAAGCAGTTCATTCACTTTAACAGGACCAGCACTGTAAGTCACAGCCCTCACCTGTGAGCAGCTCACTCTGATCCAGGCAGCTTTGCATGCAGGGGGAATAAAAAAGGGATAAGGGGAGGCATTAGCAGAGGAATTTCTTGCTATAATGAGGCAGGAATTTTCAACTTCTCGTTCCCACCTATTGTTTGCATTAATATTATAAAGGATGCAGAGCAAATGATTGGTGTACAAGGAAGCCTACAGGGGTTTTGTCCTTATGATTACCCACAGCCCAGGAATGATCCTCATTCATCCTCTGCCGTATTTTTAAACAAATCTTTTTAAAATATTTTAAATCATTCTGTTACATATTTTAGTAATTTTAAACACTTATCAGTGCCCACAAAACACTCTTTTTTCTCTCTGTAATATTATACTCTCTGATCCTGATGTACCTAGCAAACACATTTTTAAAAGTGTTAATTTGTCAGTACTTGTGCAAAACCAAACTGATCTGTTAGGTTAGCTTCCTTCTCTTCTGGAATAGAGATGCACCTATAAAAATTCTTGTTATGGCAGAACAGCTGCAGGAATAAATGTGGAAAAAATACATTTTTTTCCCTTTCTCCTGTGAATTTGGATAGATCCCAAATTCTCTCTCACTTTTCCTCTGTCAGAGGAAACACCAAGGCATGCTTAAACCAACTGAAATCAGTGCCTGAGGTCATCAGTAGTTTTCTCATTTTGGCCAGTCTGTTATTAACCAGTTCCACAGGCTGACAGGACAAATTCATAGAAAAAGTTTAGGCATCTCTGTTGAAGATCAATATTCAAGAAAACACACAATATATGTGTGCTTCTTGCATAAACAAGCATAATAAAAATCAGCAAATTCAAAAGAAGTATGACTAGAAAGTAATTTTAAACATCTAAAATTAAATCATCAGAAATTGAGGAGCTAAAAACATTTTATTATTAATAATAATTTATTGTTTCATAGGGACAAGTCTTGGTGAGTGGAGAAAAAATGGAAGAAACAGATATTGTTGCAAAAAATGGTCGCATTTATATCCTTGAGGGCGTTCTCATCCCACCCACAATTGTTCCAATCCTACCACACTGGTGTGACGAGACAAGTCAGGTCACAAAGGTAAGAGAATCACCATGAATCTGTATCTCCAACTCCTCCATACAAGGCATTCCAGCTTCCTCTTGACTTTACTTTCTCTGATATCACCCCTTTGAAAGAGGTATTTTTGGAAACAGATAAATCAATGGCCACCAGCCTAGCAGTACTGCAAACAGGGAACTCTTATGAACACATCCTATACCATTTTTTAAAATCTCGTTGTTGCATTAACCCTTTGAAATACCCTTTGTCTCTCCAGTCCAACTCTTTCCTGAATCCTACTTGTGCATAAAAGTACATGGGAATTTACAAGTGTCATATTCTCAGGGAAAATTACTCCTTGTTTCTCAGGGAAAGTACTCCAGATCAGTATTTTCATTTCTACTAAATATGCAGGGAAAGGAAACAGCAAGTTAAAATATTAACACAATAATTTTGTATTTATATATATAAAATTATATATATGTAAATTACATATTTAATTATATTTTATGTTATTTTCAGCAGCCACAATTTCTCCTAGCCCTGCTTTCCTCCAGAAACAAAACTGTTCCTGTTTAAAACGGTGGATTCTGACAAACCTTGCTCACTTAGGTAACACAGGGCAGGCCTTACTTGGTAACATTCAGATGCTATTTCTGGTGAGAGGGCTGAAAGTCAAACCAGACTTTTCCCTTGGAGTAAGCACAGCTCCAGTGAGCTGCCTCTGGACCATGTTCAAGCCCACATCTGGGCCAGTAACAGTTCCGGTACAAAAGGAAAACATTTAATGGTTTAGCTTACAACAGTCCAGAGCCACAGCCTGGGAAGAGGTTCCCAGCAGAGCTGGACAGCATCAAAATGTAATGGAGAAAACACAGGCAGTAGAGATCTATTACCTCTGGCAGTAACTACAAAGTGCTGTATGTGCAATATAATCATAAATCAGGCAGAGCTCCAAGCAGCAATCTCTGATGCAAAAAGCAATCCACACCCAGAACACTCCAGTAATCTGAATTCCTCACCAAAAACCTGCCTAAAGTTTATGTCCCACATCAATTGATCCTAAAGCAACAGACAAAAAACTATTTAAAGACAAAACAAACACTGTTGGTCACAAAAATTATTCCCCAAATTTAAGTTAGGCACTTCTGTCAGCCTCGAAAGCTTCATGCATAGTTAAAAATATAGTTATACATTGCAAGATTTAAGCAGAGCAGTGCTAGCCAGGAAAACACAAAGGAGCAATGGCTTTTGCAGTTTTTACTCTGCACCAAGCATTCCCATTACTCTCAGAAAACAGGAGTCACAGCACCTAATAAACACTACTTGTGTTTAAAGAGTTAAAAGACATAAACCTTGTAGGAACTGGTAGATCTACACACTTAGAGGGACTTTGCATCCCTAGGGATGAAACCTTTGGGCTAATGCATACTTATCCACGTAACCATACCCAAATACTGAAAGCTGCACCTGAGCCTAACTGAAGGACAGCAGGGCTTATTCTTAATGTCACAAAGAGCACAGAAGGGACAACATGCTGATGTGTGGACCACTGCAGTTTTGATGGCCTCTGACAAGTGGTGCTCGGAGCACTGAAGGAGCAGCTGACCCCAGCTCCCTGCTCCACCTTCCCCCAGAGATCATCACCCCCGTGGCAGATTTGATGGGAATTTCTCTTTGTGCTCCAATGACTCCAGTGTAAGGGCAGTGCATCAATCTACCACTGGAAACAGATCTGACCTTGCCTGCAGGTGTGGACACTTTTCTCTGTCCTCCACTGGGGTGTGGCAGAAGAGAGGGATCAGACTCTCACCCCCTGGAAAAGGAGAGAGCAGGTCCACGTGGCTGGGACCATTCCAGGGGAGAAGGGACTGAGCTGGTGACACAAGTGGCACTGAGCATCAAGGAGAGCAACATCAGCAGTGGGAAACATTGCCCACAGCAACCAGCCAGATTTTTACATTCTAAAAGGGTGAAGGCACACTTAGAGGAGCTTTCAGAAACACAAAGGCAAGACCCTACATCAGCTTCAGACATGACATGTAAAAGAGCTTTTATAATATCTAAACGTATTTGCCAAAATATATATATCTGACCCACAGACCTTTAAAACATAGTAGTGGTGTTGGTACCTCAGCTATTTGCTGCACAAATGCTTTTGTAATTCTGGTCCTTTATTCCTTTAAGTCCTATCCAACATGGGGGATGACTAAATCCAAACCAGCACCTGATTCCTTCCCCACAGCTCCAGTGATAAATCTGTGTGAGAAGTGCCATAATTCAGGTTTATGGTCTCCTGTTCAATGGCTACAAAACAGAGTAATGTAACACAATGGATGCTGGCTGTAGGATTTATACTAACTTGATTGAAAAACAAGACATTGACAGTCACAAGGACAATAGCTTTGACAAATTCCATATCCACACTCTGAAAGGTTCAGCCTCTCTGAAGTTATTGCATGTAGAGCTTGTAGAGAATTTACCTTTAAACCTGCCAGTGGAGTTTATATCTCCTCAGTAATGGAATTGCCAGCCTCTGTCACCACCATATGGTGATAAATTAGCTGGTCAGGAAAAGCAACCAAAGGGTGAAGACAAAAAAAATATCTGTGTACCACTGGATCATAACATCATCCTGGAGTACAGGATCTACGATGTGGAAGCAAAGAATATTTTTCTCGTTGCCACCTATACACAAGACAGATTTCTGTTCACAGTGCCTGCATTCTAGACTCAACCAATCTGTGTTTTTCCAGGAAAAAATATTTTCATAGAAGTTAAATATGTAGACTTCACTAGACTCTCAGACAATACTAGTTAACTCATTATACTGAATTGAGTAGAGGACACCAGTGCATTCATGTCCTTGTTCTATTCCATTGAGGAAGCTTCATGGTCATTAAAAGAAGGGTGTAAGGGAAGTAAAAATGGAGAAAGAAAGGAGAAGGTAGAAATGAGCAACAATTCTTCAAAAATCAGAGCCAGCAGATACAGCCCTAGTGCCGCCCTTTGGTTCCAGATTCATGCTGTAACACTTCGAAGTCATAAAACAGAGGTACTTAAAATTTACAGGGTATGCCATTCATAATCATGCATCTCAGCAGTTGCTATAATGCCTTTTCAAATCCCTGTCCCTGTTGTTTCCATCTAGGGTGTCTGGGCAGGTTGTTCACAGCATGCACTGGCTCCCTGCCCCCAGGATGCGCAGCCCATCCTGGGTGACATTTCCCAACAGACTCACCAGTTGTACATAAGGTGTAGGGGGAAGGCATGCCCATATTTTTCTTATTGCTCTTCCAATATAGAGAGCAAAAGAACCACATATGAATACAGGAGACTGCATAAAAATACAAATATAGATGGTACTTTCATCTCTTTTTGGCAATGACTGAATCATCTGATAATTTCAGCATTGTTTTGTTTGCTGTTGCAAAATTCCCTGTATACTTCGTAGAAGCTCTCACTTGTTTCTCAGGTGAAACAAGTCCTATTTCAGCAGAGGAGAGATCTGAGGAATGAGAATCACCGTGATGATGCTTTGAGAGTTAATAAACTGAATACGTTTAAAATAGACCTCACATCTGTTAAAAGTTTCCTTTTGATTAAGCATCCTCCCTGAAGTAACAGTCTGCAGACGCAGTTTCATGAGGGATGGATGATCTCCCATCTGCTTTGTATCTGAGAGATGCAAATTTAGCTGCATATTTCTCCATATACAAAATTCAAGTCTAGCTACCACAGGAATGTTATTCCCCATTTTATAAAAATCCACTGATAGTAGTCCTGTAAATCAGCAGTCAGAAACAATGAAAAGAAAGTTCATATCATGAAAAATACATAATTTAATAAAATTTTAAAATGCAATACCAGCAAGGTGCTTTCTGTTCTCCAGGTAAATTATGCCCTGGTATTAAGACTCTATCACAGAACTCTACAAAGCTTAGAAATACTAATGCTTCCTTTCTGTGCATGTTCCAGCCTTTCTCAAAATAGAGGTGCATTATTGAATGCTCAATGTTTCAAAAAATTGGCTGCGCTAGAGCCTGCAATGTAACAGCAAAGCTATAGAATTACAGCTCCTTAACGAGCTGTATGTATGTAAAAGTTTTCCAAAATATTGTCTTCTACATGGTGAATTTTGCTTTTGGAGTTAAGAGATGTTTGGAAATGTCCATGTCATTTCCATGCACTTCCACACCAGGCTGAGAGGAGCTAGTGTACATCTCAGAGCTAAATATCAGGGAAAATCCAGATTAGCTATCATGTATTATGGACAACAGCACGCTCCCACTCTGCCATGCAGAAGTTTTCACATAAGGCTCCAAGGCCAGGTGTATTCATTTTCCCATACAGCTTCACCCATGAAGAACAGGACAACTCATCTTTTCCTGGTCCCAGCCACTCCTGTCCCAGGACTTCCTATGATATTGGATAACTGACTTCCTGTGATATTGGATAGTGGGAAACACTCATGAGAACCACACCCCAACTACTGCTTGGGAAGTCCAGTTCTTAGAAGTCATTAGCCCCTGAGAGGTACACTTACATGAGCCTTTTCTGATACACTTTCAAACGGATCAAGAAGACATTGCACAAATAAAACAACATACAACTGAAAAGGCCATTCAGAGCTGCATGGTGGCTAAATCCCACCCTGGTGCAGAGGGGAAGGAGGAAGATCAAAGCAGCGTGTCTGGCTGTCACAGCATCTCCCTGGGTAAAACATCCTGAGGTTCCTGATCTCAGATTCCAAGGAAACTGCCTGCATCCTAATTCCACTGCACTCCCACTGGCAAATATGAGACTGCACACAATATGAGCAGATACTCACTGGCATGTTCATAAGTGACTACAGGATGGGAATTTCTAGCACTGAGTCTGATAGGAACAAGGGCAATATCTGGTGGTCTGTGCATGCCCTTACTGAACTGTCAACACCCCTCCTGGTTTTTAACGAGGCCATTGCAGAGCTGGTTCTGGTTCAACACAAGGCTTTTCAGAGACAGTTATCCATAGAGACATTTTCCAGAGGGCCAAAACACAACAAAGATTTGGTCTTTATGCACTGCCTCTGCCCTAAAGCACTGAAAAAGTGCTTTTTTTATTTTGCAGGAACCAAAGTGTTGCAAAGGCTTCTTTGGCCCTAACTGCAGACCATGTCCAGGAGGTTTCTCCAAGCCCTGCTCAGGAAATGGGCAGGTAAGCAGAGCATCCAGCAGCACCCTGCACTCCAGTGGGGGAAGGATGAGCTGTGTCCCAAAAGTCCCTGGAGCATTTCTGCACAACAGGAATGTTGGACTCCACAAGGGCTGCCCCCTTCATCTGTGCCCAGTGACGGCCGTGAATTTCAGGTTCGGTCATCGGTAGGAGGGAAAATGAATCTGTCACCTCTCAGATGTCCAGATTGCAGATTTCTATGGTTCCAACACACAGCACAAAGGCAAGGCTGAGTGGCCTATTCTCATGCTTTTAATTGGCACAGCATAGTGTAATGACCCAGCTCACTATTCTCACATAAAAATTGCAAAAAAAGGTAGAATATATAGCAGCAAAGAAAAAGCATAAGCAAAGTTTTTCTTTGAAACATCTTTTTCAGCAAAGTTGGGGTTCTTCCTGAGATTCTATCAGAATCACAAAATATGGACAGGCATATAGTCTCTTTTCTAGGGTTAAGACTTGTTTGAATTCATACCTAACAATCACCTCCCTTCCATATCACAGTGTATGGATGGCCTGGATGGAAATGGCACTTGTGTTTGCTCTGAGGCATTTCAAGGCTTGAGCTGCCAGCTCTGCTCAGACCCTGGCAAATACGGACCTCAGTGTGACAAAGGTAAGCGCAGCTCTAAAGCCTCAGCACAAGAGTGTGGGCTATTTCTTTTGGACCCTAGTGATGTTCTGGCAGGAGTTAACTGGTTGCTGAACAGCCCCTGTGGAAGATGAGCAAGATGTTCCTGGGGTATTTTCATTTCCTATTTCAAGGGGACACATCATAAGGCCAGGGTCAGTGTAAATACTCTAAATGACTTTTTGCAGTGGGCATAGCTTGTTTTATACTAATTCATTGCTCTTTTGATTTCTGTCTCCCTCGCACAAGTAACTGAACAGAAAATCTTTGCTATTCTGTTCCCATCTGCTATTGCCCACAACAGAACAGGTTCTGCCTGCAATGACAAACATATGTAATCTAAGAACAACTAGATCTATAAACAGGTAATGTTTAGGGCACTTATCTATCCTTACTGAATAATTTCTGGTCTATTTTATAGCTTATAGTTATTCATTGACAGATTTAATACTACTGAGCCAAACCATAATACATTTGAGAGTCTACAGCATATACAACATCAAACATACATACATTACTCATCTACAAAACCATTCTTAGTCTTTTTTTGTTATGAAATAGCCTGCCATTCATGAAGCACAGCTCACTTGAAGGTTCAGAGGCACATGAACAAAAGCTGAGACACAAATTCTGTAAGGAATTGTGGTAGTTCCTAAACTCCAGTCCCACCAAAGCAATACTTGTTTGCTTTACTAGCCACTGGCACTTCTTTGGAATGCATAAAGCTTTCCTTCTGTGTCCTTTGGGCACACTGCTGTGGAATCCACCCAGTAGCAAAGTGCTAGTAGGTCTGTGCTGATGCTCTGTGTACCCAGCACTGTGTAATCTGCAGGATCTGCAGGCTCAATGTTTAACGGCTTACCCTGTCACTGAAAGCACAGCAAAAGTCATGCAATGAATAACTTTAATGGTCTAGGACATGGCATTTTGCTCCTACTTCTCTGAAGCACTTTGAAATTCATTGATAAAAGCAGTGTAAAAATACAACAGGTTTTAAATAGTTACCCATAAAACACACCTGAAAAGACATGGCTGTGATTAACAAACAAGTCCCCCATCAAAATGAGATTAAAAAATACAAAAGTTTAGATTCTTGAAAAAAAGGCAGGAAGAGCTAATTCATAAGAAATGCTATGTGAGTATGAATGCCTTTTTCCACTATGGAATTGCACATAGTAGTTTCTCCCTGGTAGAGTGCCTCTGCATTTATGGGAAATGTGATAACCGAATAGACAGCGATGGGACCTGTCTTCCTGGATCCTGCAGAACTGGATATACAGGGAAACTCTGTGAGAAGCAGATTGTCCCCTGTGAGCCCTCCCTACAGCTCTGCCATGCACATGCAGACTGTCAGCTCAGCGATGACACAGTGAGGTAAGGCAGTAGCTTGCATCACTATTATGATTGTTATGAAATTAATATTCACTGTGCTGCAGCTCTTTCCCGTTTGCCTGACCAGTCCCTGACAGCAGTGCACAGACAGCAGCCACTGCAATCCTGCTATGCAGCAAATAAACATAACCATGCACCACATCAGCCTTGAGTTGCAAGATAATAATTACGAGTTCTCAATATCCTGTACCTTATATATTTAACACTGACAGTTGCATACAGATCTGATCCTCGATTAAAAGCCTCCCTTCCTACCAACACCTACAGAGGCTTTTAGGAAGCTCTTATTTCTAACCATCCCTTAGTGATTTAGGGGTTTAAGCCTTGCTGAAAAAGAATGAAATTCTCAACAGTTTGAGGATAGATATCTCACTCTGGTCAGCTCAGGTAAGTTTTGCACACCACAGCACCACAGACTTGAGCACAGGTTCCCCAGTCCTGCCAGGACTGGTCACAAAACCCTGTTACTGCTTTGGCTGCCCTGCACTTGCCTCAAGCTCACCTTCACAAGCAGCAAGTTTGCCTCTTGCCGCAGTGTGTCCATAATGAGTCACAACAGAGCACAATGGGGGATGCTGAGAACTCGAGTGCTTAAGTAATTCCCTCCAATATAGGTTAATCCTGGGGAGGGACTCAGGGAAACAGGGGGGCTCATTGTCTTGCACACATTTCAGGGAGAGAGCCATCTTCTGTGTAACTGAGAGAGAGCATAGCCAGCCCATAAATATTTTAGAGCTGTTAGCTCAACTTTGCAATGATAACATCAGCTCAGAATTAAATTCACTCCCTGTCTCATAAGGAGAGAATGGATTCCTGATTTGACTCAATTAACCCAGTCAACATTTTGGAAAAAAAAAAAAGCCATAATGTACACACTTGAGCTACTTGCATCACGAAGCCAAGGTTACTGATTTCAAGCTACCTATAAATAGCATGTTGCAGTGGGAAACAATCACTTTACTTCAGAGCTGTCCTGTCACGTGTAATGCCTCCTCCCTCCTCTTGTCTCTGTAGCTGTGTTTGCAAACCTGGCTATGAGGGAGACGGCTTGAGCTGCAGCAAAGTTGATCCTTGTGCTATTTTAAACCCTGGTGGCTGCAATATCAACGTAAGTAGATGCTTTTCTCACAGAAAGGTAAGCAAAGAGGAAGGTTTGGCCAGAAACTTCTGCACACGAGTCACAGTTTCCATTGGAGCTCCAGGCTCTTTCCCCACATGCCACTATAGAGCTTAGACAAGCCTTATGGCTAAAGCCAGATATCCCCTGAGAGTCCTGAATGGCTGCCTCTGCATCTTCCCCTAGGCTGAGTGTGTTCAGACAGGCCCAGGTGAGCACAGGTGTGTTTGCCAGGCAGGATGGACAGGTGATGGAAGGGACTGCTCAGCCATCAACAACTGCCTGCTGCCCACCATGGCACGGTGCCACGAGAATGCCACCTGCATATACATCGGGCCAGGTCAGGTAGGTCCTTGCATTCAATGTCACCTTCAGTGCACGTCCTCAAACATTTTGCTCTGCCAGATCTTGGGCTTCCTACCCTGTTTTCTTCCCCAAATCCTCCTCTCCCTCACAGCCACGATGTTATTTCCACATGGTGCTCTCTATCCAAAACAGTCTCTTTAAATTCCAGTCCCAGTGTTCCCTCCTTTCTATGTGGTGGTGCTCTGGCAGCAAACACATTTTTAGAAAGTACATTAGTAGATGTCAGGTATAAAGGTCTTCTGCAGATATTAGTCAGTGTCATTCCACTGAAGTCAATGCCAAGCTACGGAAACACAGAGAGACTAATTCACCATGTCTAGAATATGCACACTATTTTAATCATTTTAATGAATTGCTGTGTTTTATTGAAATGACAGAATGACTGTAAGTGTAAGGATGGATTTCAGGGGAATGGAATTGAATGCACACCCATAAACTCATGCCTGGAACAAAATGGAAAATGCCATCATCTGGTGAGTAATTAATCATTCCCTGAACAAAGTGTTCAGATACATATCACACCTCTCCTCCTGCGCACACCATAGAATTTATTTGCCATTTCAAGCCTCCAATTTCCTTTTGAGAAAGCACTTTCCAAGCAGTTCTACAAGCACCAAAAACTGTGTGAACCACATCAGTATGGTACATGAGCTGAGGATAGACTGCAAGGGCTTCTCTCAAATCTGCTAGTACAGAAAGATTATCTCAAGCCTGGAATAAATAAATGCTGTTTTTCTACCAGCAATTACGACTTGGAGCCACTATCCTGTTGGGATATTTACCTAAGCATCTCTACCAGGCATCTATCAGCTTTATCAGTAGCTGCATGTGCTCTGCTGTGCCCTGTAGTCCCAGTCTCAGGTGGGACACAGGCACAGAGCTGAGCTGAGAAGCACTGGAGAGGAGAGGATGGATCTGCCATAGCCAGGTGGAAGAATAGGGCCTCAAACATGTAGGGAGGGAACAAGAAAAGGTGGAGCAAGGGTTTAGATTCCCATAGACTTAGTGCATGGTGGGTAGGGGAGGGAATTAGCACCCTGGGCTGATGGAGTATGTCCTACAGGAAGGTGAGAACACCCATGGAAGATGGTAAAAAGCTGCTTTGTAAGTTTATATTTGTATATAAATGAGTCCTAGTAAGAGGCCTCACAGGCCATCCTTGCTGGAGCGGACTCCTGAGTGTTTGACAAATTCTCTCTCTTTCTGGTCCCAAGGCAACTTGTCAGTTTGAGTCTTCTCGTGGCTGGGAGTGTGTGTGCCCCAAGGGCTACGAGGGGGACGGCAGGATGTGCTACGGGAATGCTGCAGATGTAAGTGATGGGGTCATTTCCTCTGGGCACAGGACCTGCTGCACAGCTCTCACCTTGCATCTTAACCTGAGAGAACAGCAAAGCCTTTACAAACAGTCAGAAAAATATGATGCCCACCAGTGATCTCTGCAGAGAATGTTCCAGTGGGAACACTTGCCTGATTCATAAATTATTTGTTATGTTTAAAAACATGGCTTAGAAAGGGGCCTAAGGGAGCAGAGCCTATTTCTGGCTTCAAGCAAATTGAAAATTTGAAACTGAAAATAAACTGAAAAACACCAATCCCACAGTCCAGACCTACAGAAGTGCTAAGCACTCACCTCCCAGCTGGGAGCACCAAGCAGTCAACTCTTCTGAAGTTCTACCCTGCAGTCTCTCTCAGTGGAAATGATCAATTTATCATGTTTAAACAAACTGTACTGACCCACTGACAGATAAAACCAAAGCAACTCAATTGGTGAAATAAATATGCACTTAACAGCACAGGAAAAATGAAAGTGTCCTCAGTCTCAGCTCCTGGCAATAATCTTACATGGCTCTCAGCACTATCTGCCACCCCTGCTTATACTATCATGTATCTCTGTTCTAAGTACTCTGACAGAATAAGGGCTGGGTGATGCGTAAGATGCTGTACAAATACCAGCTAAAACAACATATATTTCAATCAATTTTGCATGGAGTTAAGAGAAGAATTAAGTTTAAAATCACAGGAAATTAATGCTTAGCCTGGAGTCAGTACACAATACATACCAAGGCTAGGTACACACCTAAGCAATCCATAGCCTGATTTTCAAGAATTGGTAATTCACCTTTCCCATTACCAGAAAGAATAAGTATTAAAAAAAATTAATGCCATCCCTTTTCACACACCCTGGAAACCTCCTCCTCCATGTCACATCAGCCAGCCCAGGCGTGGTGGATTGCATCACAGTCAAGAGCACTTTGGTACAGCTAATTATAGCTTGCAAACTCATTGATCTCCCTTCTTTCTAATCAGGAGCTATCCACTCTGTCAGAAGCAGCTGCTTTTAACCAATGGGTTAATGTAAGTACACTTTGTGATTAATTTCTGTAGTATGTTCAAGTTTGCAGAAATACATGAGCCCTGTAGAGCTTAGAAATGGGAACCTCACGGCAATATTTCTATCACAGAGAGGAAGCTGAAAATCTGGAGAGACATCAGGGTGCCTTTCCCACCTGCTGTGGGGGCGTTGATCATCTGGTTCCCTATTCCTGCCTGAAAAACAACTTCTGAACCCCAATTCACTGAGTAAGAAAGCTCCACAAGCAGCAGAGCTAGTTCCAAGCCTGCTCTCTGAGGCAAGGAGCTACATAAGCCACGACTAGTTTTGCATGCAACACACTGCAGTCCAGATGACCAGCAGCAGGGTGTGAGCAGAGACTGAATATGACCCCAGATGTCTCCTTTCAGCTCCTCTCATTCAATAAAATGACAAATGGGAAGGGAAGGCAATGCCTTAACCCCCTCCCCTCCATTTTCACATGCCCCGTGGCAGGAAAATGCAAGTGTATGGCTGGACAGTGTGCTGCTGCCACAGCAAGAGAGCAGGAAAAAAACCCAGTGTGCAGGCCTGACTGAGGTGCAGGAAATAGAATCAGAGAATGGTTTGAGTAGAAAAGGACCTTTGAAGTCCATCTAGCCCAATCTCCTTGCCTTAAGCAACCAGATTCAACTAGATCAGGTTGCTCAGAGTCCTGCCCAGCCTGATCCTGAATGTCTCCAGGGATGGGTCATCCACCACCCCTTTGTGCAACCTCTTCCATTGTTTCATCACCTTCACTGAAAAAAAAAAAATTCTTATATCAAACCTAAATCCACCCTTTTTCAGTTTAGAACCATTATCCCTTATTCCTTTGCAAAAGGTCCTGCTAAAAAGTCTGGCCCACCTTTCTTACAAGCTCCCTTCAAGTACTGAAAGGCCACAAAAAGTCTCCCTGGACTCTTCTTTTCTCCAGGCTGAACAATCTCAGTGAGGAAGGGGACTACCTTGTTTGGCTCCAGATCATGGAAGAAACACCAAACTAGGTTTCAAACCCCAAAGTTCTGGCTACACTGGTTGTCAAAATCTGCTTTCTATTTTCACATGCTATCATTTATTACTGGAGCAGCAGTAACATTAAGGTCCTACCCCACTGTGATTGGAACTGTATGAAAAATGATCAAAACCAGTTGCTCCCACAAAGAGCTTAAAACCTAAATGTAAGAAGTGTACAGCAAATACATGGTGAACAAGAAAGGACAGTGATGTGTTACGGAATAGCATCAGAAGCAGAAGTCACAGCACAGTAGTTGCTTTAGGGCTTTCCAAAGTTAGATGGCTTGGGGATCATTAAAGTACATAATTGCAAGGAACACCTCAGGGAGCTTCTTAAGAGAGCTCAATGTGGCTAATTCGGGTCAGCTGTCTGCCTGGCCCTGAGCTCAGATTGTGGCACTGGACACTGCATAGAGAAACCAAAGAATTTAAGGAAACAGGCACAATAGGAAATGCTGTTTATCTGCTGAGGTTCTCTTTAGATAATAAGGGAACAAATCAGAGGGAGGATTCTGTATAATCTATCGAAACAGAGATGTGGAAATTTCTGCTACACTTGAGAGAAATGCTATCACTTAAAATAAACATTGGTAACTACAAACATGAACAAAATAGGGAGACATATCCATCTGTGGGTTTTTAACTTTGTACTTGAGCAGGAATGTGTTTACCACTTTTCATAACCAAGTATTTTTCTTGCTGGTCAGGAAGGATGAGAAGGGGAAGTTTGTTGCTCTTTCTATATTTAAATATTTGGAAGGTGATAGGGATGATGGCTAGAAAGAAAGATGATCTTAACAGAGACAAAATTCCCAGCTATTTAAGGGAGCTGATTCCCTTCTTGATTCAAAACCCAATATGGCTAATGAAGGGCTGTCCAAAACAAGCCAGCTTCCAGGCAGCATACCAACTGCAAAAAGGTAGAACCCAAGCTCATATTGCTTCCTCAAGTTTTGCAGTTTCAAAAATGGCAAGTTGTGGAGCCTGTGAAAACCTTGGAGAACTCCATCTTTAGCAAGATCACATGTAAATATTTAGCTTTTCATTTTCTACTCAAAAAAAAAAAAATTCCACACAACTGGAAAAAATCTATCCAGTGGAAACTCTTTCCATCCTTAAGGCAGATAAAAACGTGGAAGATTAATTAATTCATGCATGCTACAGATCTCACAATCCCCATCTAAAATTAGAGCTGTCAGCAGCAAGCTCCACTGCAGGGCACACTGCTGGTGGGCACAGATAACTCTTGGACCTCCTGAAAAAAATCCCAGCCATGTTAAATAGTCTTCTTCCAAATGGGAACATTGTGTCATGGGATTTTCTTGTATCATGGTTCATAGTCCTTCTATCTATTAAACAGCATGGAGTGCTCTGTAAGAGCAAGTTACCTGAATTTATCAGTAACCACTAGCATTTATCACCTCCATTTACCACCATTATTTTTTTTTAAACATTCAAGTGCATAATACAAAACCTGTGAGACAGGCTAACTTTTGTGGGGGTCAAGTTATGTATGTCAAAATAAAAAACAATTCTGACCTGAACATTATTTCTGCCCTTTAAACACTGGCAATCTAATCTGTAAAAAATAGACACTCGTTTACCATTCCTGTACAGCTCTAAGTGCTATTGTTCAAGTCATTGCTCAGTATAATAGTTTTTTCCTTTCCAGACTGGTCACAAAGCACGTCACATATTCCACCTTACTTAAAATGTCACCAGCTACTATTTATAGACCATCCTTAGAATGAATTATTTTACCCTCTTTACTTCCATGCAGGAGGCCAAGATAAACTCGGTGTTGTCCACCACCTCAAACCTAACTGTCCTTGTGCCTTCTCTGCAAGCAATTGAGAACATGGATGAAGATGAGAAAGCCTTTTGGATGTCAAAAAGTAACATTCCAACTCTCCTTAAGTACGTTAATGATGTGGGGCATTGGCTTTCTAAATTAACCCTTTTTATGCTAAACAAGTCTTTGGTTTGAAGCCACTAGAGCAGGACAGGTGTTTTGATTTCAAAGGAAGGCCATTGGATTCCCCTTCTAGTTCCAGTGGTATAAATCTCTGTAGCAAGGCCACTGGGGGAAAAGGCATTATTTATATTATGTCAGAAATGTTTAAAGGTTGAACTAAGATAAAAACATGAATAACACCTGAACAAGGTGCTGTAGAAGCAATTCCTGCTTAAAACCACAGTTTGAGACACACTAACCACGTTTATCTGAAATAAGAGAAAGAAGAAAGAGAAAAAATACAAAACATTCAAATCCAGTTAATTTCCTTTAGGTATCATGTACTGACAGGAGCTTACAGCTTTGCTGATTTCCAGAATTTATCGTCCTCTGACATGCTGCCAACATCGCTACAGAGCAAATTCCTACACTTGTCTAAAGAAAATGGGGTGAGACGACCTGCAAACCACTGCGGTATCATACACCAAACCCTGACCATCACTGCCACTGATTTTCTTGTATCACAAAACCACACAGACATCATGTATTTTTTTAAAAATACATGTCATAAAATTAAAGGCACAGTTCAATTATATTGGGCCCTGTGGGAGAAACATTAGCTTGTTTTTCTCCACCGCTTTGCATCACTGAAATTTGTCCATGATATTATTTATTTCTAATGTCCCAGTAGCTGCTGCAAGCACTGGACAGTTGTAACCAAGCAGAAGGGCAGTCCTTGCCTGGAGCAGCCTGTATGAGCTAAATTAAGACAAAGAGCATCGAGGAAACCAAATAACTTGGTTTAGGGAACAGGGAAGGTAGGAGGAAGCAGTGATAACACACATCTCCACATATGTAACTTGAAGCTCCTAAACCACCTGAGGTAAATAACAAGTTACAGCTCTTCCCTCTTAGGCTTTTTATCAGGTAAATTCCATGCTCTGAGGAGGATTCCCTGGAAATACACAAGTCACATTCAAGCACTTCATCCCCATTAAGGGAGAGGGAAGTTTCCCCCACCTCCATGCTCCAAAGAAAAAGTTATGAACAGGGTCCTTCAAAGCTGCACAGAGCTGGGAGGCTGTGAATGAGCTCAGGGTTCAGCCTACCCTGTGCTAGAGGCAAGTGCACCCAGCCCCAGGGAGCCACTCCAGTGCAAGCAAGCGCAGGGCTCTGCCAGACTGCACGCAGGGAACAGCAAGGACTCCCCAAGTTCCCTCCCCTGTGCGTGTGTCCCCTTCCCTGAGGGTAACCCAGCCTGCGGTGTGAATTAGTGTGAGCGGTGCCACCGTGCAGCCCTAGGCAAGCATTTGGGAAGGTGTGGAAATCCGCGGGATGAGCTGCTGGGAAGCACCACCCCAACAAGGCAAAGGCAAACCCTCTCTCCTCTGGCTTCTCCAGAACCTGACCCTCGAGGGTGCTCACTTTGTGGCCAGTGACATCGCATCCACGAACGGGGTCATTCACGTCATTGATAAGGTATGCAATGCACTGGTAAGGATTTGCTCTTCTGCACCACAAGCAGTGCAAAACTACAAACCTCCTGTCGAAAAAGCTGTGCACAGAACAGCATTTTGTCCTGCAGGTGCTGTGGGATATGTGCTCCTTTGCAGGTGCTGACCCCTCTCCGCAATGCTGTCATGCCAAGGCTGCTGGCCCGCCTGGAGCAAATGCCCGACTACTCCATTTTCAGGGGCTACATTATTGTAAGCTTTCACATCATGTTCACAATGTTTTCAGAGCAGAGGAAGCTCTCTGCTTTGTTTGCATTTCAGACTCAGTGGTCGTTCTGATTTTTTTTTCTTGTGTTTCACAACAGCAATACAGCCTGGCTAACGAAATAGAAGCTGCAAACACATACACAGTCTTTGCCCCAAGTAATGATGCCATAGAAAATTACCTAAAGGATAAGAAATCTGCTACTCTGGTACGTATTGCTCACAAAGCTTGTCCTAACAGCTCAGTACTTCATCTTGATTCCAAGTGGATGAGTTATGAGAACACAGATATAGGAGAGATTTGTTTCCCAGAAATCCAATAAGTTAGGTTTTGTCCATAACACCAAAGAAGGGGAAATGGGATAGATCTACCTATGTTTTCCTGACTTGCTGGAAGAGCCTAGCTCTTTGTTCTGTGTTTTGGCGTTCTCTAGATTAAAAAACATGGTGATAATTTCCAATTTCTATCTTGTCAGTAGACTTTTTTTTTTGTTTGGGATTTTGAGAGAGGTTTTTTTAATGTAAAGAAGATCAGTAAAGGAGTGATGAGATAAAACACTGAAATGAGGTTTTTAGATGAACAAACTCCAGTACCCTGACATCACTAATACCCCATCATTAATAATGCCATGAAATATTCTGACTCTTTCTTAAAATTATCCAGATGCTGGCCTTGTCACTCCTGCAGGAATGCTGCAGCAGCACTCTCTCTCTGGCATTTGTACGCTGGCATATTTACAAGTTCAAACCCCCTTCTCAGCCTTGTTGGTTTCCTCCCAAGATAAGCTATCCTTTTCCTTTTTCATCCCAGCAGCTTTCTTCATATTTTCTCCAATTTGAAACAGCTTTATAGATTGAACATATCAAGAGCCGCACACCTTGCAGAGGAAGCTTCACCCATTATTTGCCCAATGGCTTTAATTCTTCCCTGTCTCTTCCAGAAATATTTATCCACACTCCATCCCTACTTGCACAGTCTCCATTTAGAGTCAGGAAGCTGAGGAGCACAGGGTTCAAATGACTTGTCACAAACCATTTAACAACAGCAGACCTGTGGCAAAAGTCCCACGTTCACAAGTGATCAAGCTCCACCTGCTCAAATGGCTTTTGAACACTATTTTAGTTGTTTCTTGGCACAACATCATCATTTCCACATCACTACAAGAGGAACTTATGATAAACTTTGAGAGACACAGAGGACATCAATCCCAGTAGATCTGGATTACACATGCGCACAGAGAAATCATTTTCATTTCCACTACTCACCAATGTTTCTTCAATCTTTCTTCCATCCTCCCAACCTTGCCTGATGTGCTAATCTGAGAAAAAAAAAAATCAAAAAACAGCCATAAGGTTAAGTCTGCCTGAGGCTTAACCTCCTTGTGGAACACTTGGGAGAACTCTGCTGCAGAGGGAAGAGTTTGGCACAGGGAGAAGGTCCCGTTTCTTGGCCCTGATGAGGCGAGATGTCCTAACTCTGCTGGTGGTTAAAGGCAGAAATCAAGATGGATCAGTGTTAGCTTTTCCTCCAATTCATCAAATTCAGGAGATTAAATAGAGCTGGACACTGATGGAGATGAGCTCTATCTTAGTTCCCACTTTCTCATCTGCATATATTTTTTGCCAAATCTGTGGAACAAGGCCAGCCCTAAGAGATGTCAAGGCCACTCTTACTCTGTGAGCATAGCCAGGCAACATCACAAATCCCACATCCTGGAGCTGCTTCATGCTTTCACACACTTTTGAAGGAGCAGAAGAGCAGGAGCAGCACGGACATTCAGAACAAGGGGATAGTGAGCAACAGGATTCCCCACAAGCATCTTTTATTGCAAAGAAAGAGTTGCAGCAGCACTGTCTGCTGGCTAGGCAGCACTAAACTCTCCAAACACCCCAGCTTTTCTCACATTGGTCGATCTCTCACCAACACATCCTGCTTCTTCTCCCTGCTTCTAGTCAGGGAGAGCTCTGGGAGTCTCCTGCTTCAGAACAAGATGTAGAAGCCTTGGGAAACCCTCACAAAATTTTGATGTATAGAGAGTAACTTCATCACTTTACAGTGAAATATGAATACACTCTTCCAACCCAGCACAGAAAATTTTCAATTAAAGGCAATTAAAAGCAGTCTTTATTGACTGAAGATGTCCTTAAAGATCATATATAAATAGATATAAAAATATAGACAGATACAAAAATTACTCTAAATATTGACCACAGTTTATTTCCCCTATAGGTTATTCAGGGATTCCCAAAGGAATTAGGAATAGGTATGGAAAGATCATAAAAACACTCATGAATATGCAATCCTTCATGTCAAATGAACCCATGAAGTTGAGTGTCCCAAAAAGTCATCTGACTTTTCCCTGAATTCAGCAGCCAGCCCTATGCACAGGAACACACTATAGACTCAGGCGAGCCTTGGTCCTCCCAGTTCAATAGCCTTTCACCCTCCGTGGTCAACAATGGACCATTGTGGTCCATTCCATTTCATTGTGGCAAGAGTGCAGGCTGTCTGCAGGAGGAAATATGAAATAACCTGCCTACTGGAGAAGTTTCTCTTTAAATTCAGGCAATCTATGTTTGGCTTAAACCCTTTGGAAAATGCTATCCCTGGGAAGTTTCCATTCTTTATTACAGAGCTCTGAATGTAATTGTATGTTGGCAGGATGAAGGGCAAATCCGCTATCACGTTGTGCTGGATGAGAAGCTCCTGAGGAATGACCTGCACAATGGCATGCACAGGGAGACCATGCTAGGGTTCTCCTACCAGGTTGGGTTCTTCCTCCACAACAGCCAGGTACTGCTGTCTGCACCTGCTGGGGGAAACAGGTTTCCTGCTTTTTACAAATCCAGCTTCAGCTTTAAACCGACATGGAGTCAAAAGGAACTGTGCAACCCTCATTAGCTTCTGTGACTCAACAGCACAAAAGTTGTCACTCAAATGCAAGGCCTGTCGCAGACCTGCTTAATTCAAAGTCACCCTTGAAGGTATCATTGATTCAATTTGATTACAGTTGTGCTGTTCACATTTAGAATTGAATTTTAGGTATCTATGTCTCTAGCCTGAATTCCAGAGCAGTCATTAATCTGAATTCCAAGGGCTATTAGAAACCTGCCCTCAATTATAAAACATTAATTCTATTTTCTGTGGATTCACTCCACTTTCAATCCTAAGAACTCAAAGCACTGGGCAGCAAATATGAATTGCCTTTCAATACCACTCATGGAAAAATCAGGCACAGCAAGATTAGCAGAGAGGACCAGGTAGGGAACTTGGTCCTCCTTCTCCATCCCAGAACTCCCTCTGGGCAAAGGCAAAGGAAGACAGAAAGCTTCTCACCCACAGAGTTTCAGCCCTGCTCTTTTCTCTGCCCGCAGCTGGGGCTTCGAAAAGCACCTGCAGTGGGACTGCTGCTGGTGAGGGCACAATGGCAGTGTGGGGTAGCACTGAGATGATGGAAGTCCTCCTTGAAAGAGCAGCTGCTGGGAGGATTTCCTTGAAGGCCCACATCCCCCAGACACAGCAAACCCACCTTTTGGCATGCCTTAGGCTCTGTCTTCATAGCCTTTACACCCCTTGGAAAAAGCTGCTCTGCCAAATCCTGTTGCTAAGAAGTTTCAACAGGCTGCAAGTCATCCCATGCCCTCCAGTGCAGCGAAGCAGTTTGAACACAGCAGCTGGAATATGAGCAAGTGCCTGATGCTAACTACCTTTGTTGGTTTTCCTTACGTGACCTCCATGCATTTCTCTCTTTCTCCCACCTCCTACTGCTCAGGCTACCACAGAGCCATGGGGCACCTCTGCTGATAACTGATTGCATGTCTTTTGCAGCTATACGTAAATGATGCTCCTCTAAACTATGCAAATGTTGCCACAGACAGAGGGATTATTCATGGACTGGGAAAGGTCCTGGAAATCCAGAAGAACAGATGTGATCTCAATAATACCGTGATCATTGTAAGTGATAGAAGTTCATATATAAGCTTAAGGCCCCTCAGAGAGACCTATAGCCAAACAAAGCCCAAATGTATAGGATATGTGATACTACTTCCCAGCAAGGAATGCATACATTTTCCACACAGGATATTCCTACCCGAGTTTTAGCATCTCTTAAGACAACTTTGGTCCTGAAATCGGTGTTCTGACAGCCTGGATAAAATACAATCAGATTAGCTCAGCAATAAGAAATTCCTGAGCTCTAATATTCAGATAATATTAGTAATGCATTATTCTAATACATCTTCATAACCAGACCACTCGTTTAAAAGGTGGGAAGCATCACTTTAGAAGAGCAAGTAAAAATAACCAAATGGTCTTTCCTTCTTCCCCTTGGGGGAAGGGTGTCCCCACAGAGCTGCTCGTAGGGATATTCTTCCTTGCTGAGCAGGACAGCCTCCCTCACCCTCTTTACCAAAGGGGTTATCCTGGTAATGTACCTCAAGCACTAGATTTAGAAATAAGGCTGAAAATCATTTTTTCTATTAAACAACCTGCCTGCAGCTCTGTACAGTCTGTTAACTACGTTTCATTTGCGTTGCATAAGGAGAAGTGCAGAATTTGTTCACGACCATCAAGCTGTCCCCCAGGAACAAAAGAAATAGTAAGTATTTTTTCATTAATGCTAGGGTCATTGGTTTCTTCATATCAAAAGTGACTATACATGCATTCAATCCTATTTTTAACATAATTGCCTCAGTTTCACCAAAATATGTAGTAGTTACCTCAGCCTGCTACATAGTAAGCAGTTACAGTCAAGAGACTCAATCAACCCTGATGTCAGAGATTCTTTTTTTAAAATCTACCTGGGATCAAGGTAGTAGAAGGGCAGCTTAAAGATAGTTCTATCTTTCAGGACAGTTTCTCATGTGCACTGGGACAACTAAGACTCCTCAAACTGCAAAGTTTACCTCTACCATGCAAAACTAGGGGCGTTAAATGTGGTCTGGAGTATGCCTGCTCCAGAATGAATTGCTGCAGCAGCTTTGAGCCCTTCAAATCAGGGATGTACAGAAGGGCAAACTCAATCCATCCCCAGCAATATGCTGTAAGCTATGGTCACAAGAAGACTTGAAGATTAGAGAGACTTTGGATGCCTAGGTCCAACTCCTGAGAACTGCAGATATTTAGAGTTTCTTAGTATCTGACTTAACTGTGAAAGCCTCTCCATTGGGATTACATAAGTGTATTTTCCTTTTTTTTAAGTAATTATTAAATTTTCTTTTTATAATTCTTTTTTAATTAATTATTTTTAAAAGCAGCTCAAATCCCATCCACCTCATCAAAGTACTTGACTGGCAAAACCAAATATAACTCCACGTGGGTAAAAATCAAACTCATTAACATTTCCTTTACAAAGAACAGCTGGGTGGATTCCTGTCTCAATCTCCTCACAATCTTTCCCTAATTGTGTTCCGACTTAAAAGATGATTTTTCAACAGCTGCTTTTGCACACCTTCATAACTCAGCTTTCCAAGAAGAATTAGAAAGATCAGAAAATGTGCAAAATGAAAAAACAGTTTGTAAAGCTTCTGAATATAATCTGTTCAGTTCTGAGCAAAGACAATTTTAGACACCTTTAAAACACTACAAGGCACTGAGTTAAACTGGTTGTATGTTCACTATAAATTATTTAGCTAATACATTCTTTCATTTCTAAAAGTATTTCCTTCATTTCAATTGTGAATGTGTGAGACAGTGCACAGCCTGCATGAAGTTAATGTCCCATTTGTTAGCACATTTTAAAGTAGCTGATCAATATTATTCAGAAGTGCATCTATTTCTCCAATATTTGCTCAGGCAGGGGAGAAGAAATACTGTGTCCTCACAGAGAACCGCCTGAGGCAGTACACCATCCAGATCGGGTGCCGGCCCAAGTGTGCCAAAACCATCGTTGTGAGTTCACTGCTTCTGTTGTGGGAAAACCAGGAACCCCCTTGCCCGAGCTTCATCCTCCCCATCATCCCCACCAAGGACACACAGCATGTCAAGGCAGCTCCTGGCAGTGCATTTATTCTGGACGCGGCAGAGATTGAAAGGTTCAAGACTGATGATAGCTGCAGCATACAAAGAAGTGCTGCGTGTCCATGTGGTGCAGAGGGAGCACAGGTTTGGGAAGGGTAAACCTATGCTTGTCCCTAGCAATTCTCCACCTCTTCCTGAAGTGGTGAAGGGCACCTAGGTGCCACCAATGACTTGGGGTGGCAGCCTGTGTCCTGGCACATTGAGAAGCGTGGTCACAGACCAGCAGAGCTGACGTACTGCTAAAAATCACAGAATCAAAGACTAGTTTGGGTTGGAAGGAACCTTAAAGATCATCTAGTTCCAACCACCCTGCCATGGACAGAAACATCCTCCCCTTGACCAGGTTGCTCACAGCCCCATACAACCTCGCCTTGAACTTCCAGGCATGGGGCCACCCATAACTTCTCTGGGAAACCTGTTCCAGCGCCTCACCACAGTAAATAATTTCTTCCTAATATCCAATACAAACCCACCCTCTTCCAGTTTGGAGCCATTCCCCCTTCTCCTATCACTAAAAGCCCTTGTAAAAATCCAGATCTCTCATTCACTCTGCTCGCCACGCCGACGCTCAGCACAGCATTTCTGGCTTTGCAGACCAGGGAGTGCTGCGCGGGTTTCTTCGGGCAGCAGTGCCAGCCGTGCCCGGGAGCGGCCGGGAACGCCTGCTTCGGGAACGGCGTGTGCCTGGACGGCATCAACGGCACCGGCAGCTGCCAGTGCCAGGAGGGCTTCGGGGGCACGGCCTGCGAGAGCTGCAGCGAGGGCAGATACGGCCGCAGCTGCGACCAAGGTACTGAGCATCCCCAAAGCACACGGGAGCTTTGCTGGCCCCTCAGGCGTCCGAACCTTCCCCTTTTATCTTCTAACCGTGTTCAGTCTAGATTCTAGAAAGGTACAGCATTTCCAGGATAATAGGCCAGTCTTTAAAACATCATTAATGCCTTTTCTTTCCCCATTATGATATTTTCTCCCTAATCCCTAGGCTGGAGACGGTGCCTTCTACTCTGGCACACCACAGACTTAGAAAAGAATCCAGCAAGAACCATTCTCTGTAGCACTGCTATTTTTCAGCAATTCTTTCCCATTAAAATACAGTTTCAGACCCTGCATTTGGGAATAGAGGAAATATAAGCATATTTTGAAGTTAGAGTTATTGTGCAATTAGAAACCAAAAGGCACAAGACAATGCCTTTCTTCAAATAGCCTAGAGCAGAAGGTGCCATCAGCAGGTGTTGTCTGAGCCACCCCTGCTATCCTTCCTCCCCCCCGCTGCCCACATGCCAGGGACAGTGGCTTCCCCCATCTCTCCCACAGTGTGCACTTGTGTCCATGGGAAGTGCAGCAGCGGGGCCGACGGGGACGGCTCCTGTGAATGTGACGTTGGCTGGAGAGGAGTGTCGTGCGATACTGGTGAGTGTCCTGCCTCTTTTGCCAAGGTAAAAAGTGAGCATTTCAGAAAACGACGGAACTACAGCCACGATCAGATCCCAGTGCAGCTTCCCACAGGCAGTGAGATATGGGTCAAAGTCCTGTGCTATGGCAATTAATTACTGCATCATTAGAGAGCCAGTTGAGACACTGCTCACGATACTGAAATGCTTACTTAGCTGAATCTCTACCGGTGTCACCCTCTATCTGTCCCAAAAGAATATCCCATTTATTAAAGCTATATGCTTTGCAGAGCAGGATTACCCAGCACATTTTGACCCTCGGATCAAAAGCCTCTCAAGTGCTTCAAAAAGTTGATTTAGCTATACAACACCAGATATTAAATTATGTTCTTGTTAACGTGATAAAAAATAATTAGCATATAAATCATTTTGTGCTGGCTTAATACAGCTTCTATATCCAATCAAATTATATTGTATTTAGACATAATTAAAATGTATTCAGTAACTATTTCAAAACTCTAGCTATAACAGTATGAAATTAAAAAACATTACAAGCATGTTTATAATAGCATTCAAGATCAGTTGAAATTTTCCCAGGGAAAAAATTAGTAGTAAGTAGAGTTTTGTAAGAGGGTTGTTATATATACTCTGAGAAAAATTTCAGCTGCTTCAGAAAACCCACACATATATAATTCTAATGTTATACAAGATTCACCGGACTAAATGCAGATAAATGACAACAGGTGAAATGTTTTCCTGACAATATGACACAACTCTTCCTTGCAAATTACCATTTACATGGTATCCACTGATCTATACAGACTCTGCAGGTGGAGTCTCTATCGAGACGGAGAGCACAGTTGTCTGGCACAGAACTCAGGCGCCACATGGTGGGAACAACAGATTCTGCTTCTAGAAGGATGTTGACCCAAAAGGTTCTGATCCCTACTTCATTTTTTTTCCGCTTGCAGAAATCAAAGATGACGCATGTAACGCCTCGTGCCACACCAGCGCCAAGTATGTGTGAAATGTGCTTGTCTAGAGGAGAGGGGAGGAAAAGGGGATTTCTTGCAAGGCAAAAATCAAGTCCACCTTGTTCATGACTTCTCAGCAGCGTAGCTCACAGAGATAAGGAACAATGTAAACCTAATGCACAGGGTGATGAGGCCAAAAAGTTCGAACTTCTCCTCTTCATATCAAAATATACAAACAACAACAAAAAAATGCTCTCATCAGTCCAGCACCAATATTGGGACACTAACTAGCTTTCAGAGGAGCAAGTGAGCCCCACTGAGCCACTTGCTGAAGTAAATGTGCCCTCACCACTGACCAGGCAGCAAGATATGCACTAGACAAGACATCTCAAAAAAAAAAAAAAAAAAAAAAAAAGGAAAAGTGGCTGGAAAGGCTCCTCATTTTCAGCCACAGCTTTTCTGTAGGAGCTGAGAGACCAGAGGGACAAATCCCCTTTTTTGCAGATGTAGGTGATTCTCTCGCCTGTGTTTGTGACATTCAGTTCACAGCAGCAATGTTTTACCAGGCTTTTTTGGCAAAACTACACTCTCAGATTCACTCATGGGGACCCCACACTTTCTGAAATCAAGACTGTATTTCTGACAGAAGCAGATGGTTCTTCTCTTGTGTATTTCTCATCCACTGACATACACCTGTAGGTATGAGAACAGCTGCAGGTATGGTAGGAGTGGGGGCAATGATGAATTGTGCTGGCTGCATCCCTCCATATATTGGGTGCACACAAACAAAAATTGTGCACAGCTTTTTGGGTGAGCAGACATGCAAATTCTGGAGATCTACACAAAAAAAAAAAAATAGGATACTCAGAAACCAAAGCATGGAATTCTAATACCTAAAATAATACATCCAAAACACGTTTGAAATGCTTGGTCCAGCTGGGTCAATTTTTATGGTTTTAACTACATCTTACTGTATGGCTAAATGCCTTGTTATTTCTATGCAACATTACCTTCAGAAACACTCACAAAAACAAGGGCTGTACAAAAGACCTGACCAATTTTTTTTTCGCTCTCTGTTAAATGATGCATCTCTCCTTTTATTTCATTAGCTGCCTCCTCCTATCAAATGGCACTGCCTATTGCAAGTGTGCAGCTGGGTTTGAGGGGAACGGGACATTCTGCACAGGCAAGTGAACTTTCTTTCTTTCTTTTGGAAAGAAAAAAAAAAACAAAGAAGAATGATTGAAGCACTCTCTGGTCACAGTAGAGTCGGTGAGAGATGAGCACTTCCCTATGCACTAGTTAAAAACCACGAATTGCTGCCAGTTCCCTCAAAACAAACAGCAGCCCAACAGGTGTGGATCCATAGCAAACAAAGGGCTCCAAGTCTCCAAGTTGTGAGCATTGTGCTGAGGGAGAGCAGAGAAAAGGGAACATGCTGTGCACAACCCCAGCCCCATTGTTTGCAGAGTAATGAAACCTGGTTTGCAACTTTTACTCCCTTTCCCAACAAAGCCCAGCAAGGAGAGGCCAATTCAGAGCACAATAACACTTCCAGCTATTGGAAGCTATGTAGCTCTACCATTTCCTCAGCTTTCTGAAGTTGCTCAGATTCCTGGTGTGGCAAAATCCATTTCTTTAGACGAGAGAGATTTAAGAGACCCTCAGAAAGGGATAATGGCACCTTATGCTAGATGTTCCTCCAAAAATCTGGGTTATCCAAAACAGACTGCTTCCAGCTACAACAATCATAATCAATTATA
The DNA here is from genome assembly GCA_013397155.1 of Irena cyanogastra. Classification (NCBI taxonomy): domain Eukaryota; kingdom Metazoa; phylum Chordata; class Aves; order Passeriformes; family Irenidae; genus Irena; species Irena cyanogastra. Next base: position 551,276 of record VWZV01016208.1, read on the forward strand.
ATTTTTCTTAATTCATAGCTGACAAAAATACTAAAGTTTTTCAGAACAGAAGCCCATTTTTCTACTTACTTACAATGTCTGGCAGGGTCCTAATCGCAGGTTTTGCCACTCTTACTCTGCCTGTTTTTATTTTCTCTTCTGGCACAAGGCAGACAAATCCATTTTAATCTTCTGAGGGGCAATTCCCCATATGCAGGAAGAACTGGGTGACACAGGTCACCCATAGTGATTCTGCACTCACCCTTGATCCCATATGCAGGATTCCTGGGCAAAATTAGTTGAGAAAAAACCAATTCCCTGGTCTGAAATTGCTGAAACAGTAATTTTCAGGCTGATTTGAGTCACACTGAAGATCAGACAAGGCTCCCTTCCCACTCTCCAGTTGTGAGCATCCAGCTCATCCAGAGTTGGAGAAACAGGATGAGAATCCATCTGAATAAGAAACAGGACTTTCTGTCACAGGAGGGCTAGGTGGTATTATACTCTTGACCTCCTGCAAGAAGTTATATGATCTGTGTGCAGAAAGTGTCAAGCTCAGGGAACACTTAAATGGCTATTTAAACTACAGATGAACACAAATATCCCCTTTTTCAGTGTTTTGTTGAAATGGGCAGAATTGGAAGACAGAAAGTTACTGAAAGTCAGTCCTGGATGAATGCTAATATTCTAGACTAGAAACATTATTTCAGCTTTCCCTCTGGAAACAGTAATAGGTATCAAATAACTGGCACTAATGAAGTCTGTGGCCTCCTAATTCAGAAAGACTCTGTGCTAGTGTGAAGAAAATGCTAGTAAATCCCTTTAAAAGATAGAGAGAGATAGCCACGAGAAGCAAGAAGCCAGTCCAGCACATGGGTTTAATCTCTGCTGTTGTCCCTGTTCAGCTATTGATGCTTGTGAGAGCAACAACGGGGGCTGCTCCTCCAAGGCAGAGTGCAGGAAAACAACCCCGGGAAACAGAGCCTGCGTCTGCAGCGCCGGGTACACCGGGGATGGGATCATCTGCATGGGTAAGCACCTGAATGCCCTGCCTCAGGTATCCCACAGAGGGAAAGCACAGGAGCCAGGTTTCCTCTAGGGGGATGGTCCTCCTTCTACTCTGACCCTGAAGTGCATCCCTGATGCCAAAGGCTTCTTCTCCTGCCACACAGCTGGTACTATTTGGCCAACCATGCAGCTGCAGCAGCATGGTGTGACACCAAATCTTATCAAACAACATCTACCTCTAGCAAGGGTAGCCCCATCTCCAGCAGCTTGATGCACACACGCTCCTCTGACCATCACAAACAAAGACCTTTAGATACTGCACCATACCTCCCAAAGTTTGGTTTCAGAAATGCTGCTGGCAGGGCTTTAGCCTACACCAAGACAACTGAAGACCTAGACTGAGGCACTAAGTGACTGAAGGAATGAATTTTGTCATAAATCTGCATTCCTAGTGTGCCTTACTGAAAATGTATTTTCCTTGGGTTTTCAGAATTACTGTCTCTTTATTGAACTGTTTCTGTTTTATAAAGAAATAAACCCTTGTCTGGTGAGCAATGGTGGATGTGATAGAAATGCAGAATGCACACAGACTGGACCCAATCAAGTGAGTATTTTGTTAGTGGAGAAAAATAGGCCTAGTCAACTGTTTATTGCTGAGTAAAGAAAGATTTCCCCATGTCAATTTTGGTTTTTAAGTAGAAAACTGAATTTCACAATTCTGAAAAGTATACTTCCCTCAAAAAGGCATTTGAGGGGGAATGCAGACAAACATGAAAAAAAATCTATTTCAGTGAAAGAAATCCAAAACTGCAGAGGAAAGCGGTGTTTTCCTATTTCAAGTAGTTGTTTTTCTCCTTTGGGAGGTTCTGATGTGAAAAGCTGTAAGTTTGAAAGTATTGCTAGATGATGTTTGTTTTACTGTTGTAGAAACTGTGCATGGAATGAATTCCATGTTAGACTGGCCTTTCTCGCACAGTTCAAATGTATCCACAAGGAAACAAAATGGCCTAAACCATAGCTCTTGCATAGGGGTCACAACATTCCAGCACCCACTCACTCCTCTGCTGATCCCTAGATCTCCAGAAGTAGTAGCTACAACCTGTTTATTTATTTTTTCTTACCTGTGAGAATGTAATTAACATCAGAGCAATAACAACCTCCACTACAAAACCTCAGCACTGCAAAAGCAAATTTATAGGACAGAAATGAATCTGCTTTTTCTAGGGCTCTCACTCATCCAGGAGGTACATAAACACTGCTATTGGACTACCTCCCAGTTTTATTTCTGCTGCAGAAATCTCACTGAATTTTCAAATTCCTACGTATTATATGTAAATTCTAATTTGAGAACCATTAAGCAGTGAATTGGAGAATATAATTCATTTCTTTGCAACTGTTTTTCTTCTTTGTGATAACTGCAAATGTAAGATATAGTAACCAGGACAAAGTGTCAGCTACATTTCCACTGCATGGGAAGTTGCCAGGAACACACAGTTCCAGGTGTGTTTTGAAGTTACTTTTCATCACTTAAAAAAAAAAAAAAAACAGGGGAAGGAAAGGGATAAGAGGGGAATACCAACCTATGTAAAAAACATGAGGGAAACAAATTAAGGGTTTAGCCTGTTTTTTCAGCAAGACAATGATGTGCAGATGTCAGACGGGTCTTTTCAAGTGAACAGGACAGCAGAGAGGAGACCAGAGATGGGTAGGCAGGGAAAAGGCAGATAGAGCCTAATGAAAATTATTACTTCCTAATCTCAGTCTACAGTTACCTATACTGGCCAAGAAACTTCTCTGGGACACATAATGTACTTTTAGCTTAGTAAATTGCACATCATATCACAATGAAATCATCTGGGGAAAAAGTAAACTGTATATTTGTGTGCTGAAAAAAATTCATGCATTTTCCAATGTATGCATGTTTTCTGATTTTGCTTTGTAGGCTGTATGTAATTGCCTGAAGGGATATTCTGGAGATGGCAAAACCTGCACATATATCAGTCTGTGTTCACAAGTGAGTATTCATTTAAGGAGACAATTTCAGGTCTCTTTATAATCATTACATTTTTGGGGGTTGTATGCATTCTAAACTAAGTTACGTGTGCTAAGAATCAATTTATATTAACTTGGCTAATCTTGAAGTATTCTTGGTTCAGTATATGCTTTAGTGCTGTCACTATGAGAGAAACTAAAGATGCAGGAAGGGCTTTTCCTTGACCACAGTCTGGACACAACACAAGTGAGGGCCTGGACTCATCATTGAGTCTTAAACAACTCACTTCAAACCCAATGCAGAGAAACAGACCCTGGTCTGTAGTGCCAAAACCTAAGTCAGCAAATTATTTGTCATATAGAGTTCCTACAAAAAGCCAACAAAACCATTTCCCCCCCCCCCCCAACACCCAACCCAGGACATGCCGTGGCACTACCCATTCTGTCCCTCACTTGTCACTGCAGGCTGAGAATTAGCCACATTTGTTTAGCACAAGCTGGCCCATACACTGCAAGTCACATATTGGCAATCAGTGTGGTTCTCTGTGCCAGCTGTACTGCTCTGCCTCTTGGCAAGCTGCAGCAGGGCCATAGACACTCTCCCGTGGACATTAATCCTCTGTGCTCTGAGCACAGTAACAACAATTCTCACCCTCCCAGCCTGGCCTCTCAGTTGGCTTTCTCTGACCTTGAAAGGTTGCAGAGATGAAAGAGCAAGGGCAAAAACACAACCTGGAGGAAGGGGAGTTCAAAGTTATGAGCCATTGCTCCCTATGATTTTGAATTCTCTTGCTTTTTCCTATGCTGTGTTCCAGCAGCTCTACTTCCACTGGACTAATTATGCCAGGCTAACCAAGTGTTAAAAATAAAGGTCATCTTGAGGAGCATCAATGTCATACCAGAGGCTAACCTGGCTCCACAATGACCAATCCTCTGTGCAGCAAAGCTTCACAGGTAGCCAAGGCTGCAACAGTCTGCCTAAGCCAAGCCAAATCCACAGCAAATCCACCCAAACCCACTGCTTACAACCAGGCACCTCTCTGACCTGTCAAGTCAGGCCCCACTGGCAGCTCCCAAGGGAGTTCCTGCTCCCTCTCACAGCCCATGGGAAAGAATCCCTGAGGTGATCAACAACAGAAAGGATGCCATGAAACAAGTACAAGAAGAAAAAACAAGAAAGCTTCTCAATTTTCCCCAAATTGATCTCAAGCCCAGGATAAAAACTAATTTGAAGCAAAGGTGGTAACAGGGGAGCACCTACTTGTGACTGAGCAAAGCTCTGACTCCCTAACATGCTGCTCCTGAGTGAGGAACATCTTGGTTTAGTGCAGGGATCTCTCTGGAGGCAGGCAGCTGGGCAAGATGCATCCACTGCTCCAAGCCCAACGTTGGACTCAGGTGCAGACAGGAGATGTTTTACAGACAAGGACAAGGCAAGTCCCTGTTACAGCTGACCTGGGCCATCAGCACCTGGGCCTGTGCTCCTCCATAAATTCAGGCTCCTGGCACCATCCCAGTGATTTCGAGTGTGGAAATAGTTCCCCTTAGAGTAAGTCAGCGCTGCATTGGCAGAGAAGCTATGGCTCATCCCTAAGGTGCAGAGTGAGGCTTGCATGCAAATATTTTGCATCCTTACAGCATCAGGAACTAAATATATAAGGAGGGAATCAAAACTACATCCTCTGCATAAAATGTGACTCATTTTTTATAAACCCTAAATGTTCTTTAGTGTTTGGAAGAAAATATATGCCATCAGATGCTCCAGCAAGATTGGTTTCAAAAAGATCTTGTGATTAAACCTTTCTAAATTATATAAATGGGGGGGAAGGGTGAATTGGAATTGCTTTTATGCACCTGACAATGAATTAATTATATGTTTTAAACTTTGCCCTTGCAAGAATAATGGAGGCTGCAGTGAATTTGCCATCTGTAATGACACCGAGCTGTCAGAAAGGACCTGCACCTGCAAACCCAACTACATTGGGGATGGATTTAAGTGCCGAGGCAACATCTTCCAGGTAAAGTGCTTCACATGTTTGCTGTCTCCTATTTTTCTTCCCCTAGTTACTTAATACAATGGTTGAAACACACCACTTTTTTCTTGGGCAAAGTTGTACCCCAGAATTTGAAGTTATCCCAATCCAAGTAACCAGGAATAGGAACAGGATGCTGCAAGATAACCTTAACTGCCAAAACAAACAAAAAACCCTAATGGACAGTCATTATGACTGCAGTATTGGGGAGTTTTAGGTTTCAAAGAGGCCTGCTGTTTGGCAGAGTAAGGTAAGAAGAGAACAGAAGCAATACAGATATGCAGCATTTATTCCAAACCAGAAGTTCCCTTTCTTGTCCAAGTGCTGCATTTGTTTGCACTCTGCAGATGTTGCCTCACATTTGCAGCATTGTTACAGAGTCTTGTTCTTAATTGCAGGAACTTCTCAGGAACTCCAACACATCTAGGTTTTATTTCCACTTAGAGGTAAGAAAAGGTTGGATGGTTTGGGTTTTCTTGGGGGGTTCTCCTTCCTTTTTTTCCCCCAAGAGTGTAGAGCAGAGTGAAAAAGGCAAGAATCCAGTGTGCACCAACTTCCTTCAATGTAATTGGGACTGGATTTGGATTATCAGTCACTAATACTTGAGATACTCTAATGTAAGCTATTAACTGTCACTAAAACAGTATTAATGACCTAGAGTATTAGTGATCAAGACCAAGGTTCCAGGGAAAGGTAAGGCCTCCAGGCTGCTCATAAAACTGAAGCTCTCACCTGTTCACAGTCTGAGATCTGCCAGCACATCTCTTGTGAATTCTGAAGCAAGAATATACTACTCATTTACTACCTCTTCTGCATCTCCAAACGGCAATAATTTCAGTTGCCTCCCTGAAACATCACAGGGTGCTCTGTGTCTTGCAAGACAGCCAGTGTGTAGCCAGCTCTCACTGATTTTTGGAGACTGGCAACAGCAATTATCTGTTTACTAGAAGCCTTGGGGCAGCACAGACCTGTATACTGGCCTGCTAACCTAAAGACCTAGAATCTAGTTTCAATTTCACTACCATGGTAGACAGGTGACTTCCTCTTTCTTTAAGAGAGTTCTCAATTTAACTTATCAGTGGTCATTGCAAAGTGCTTGCATATAGCCCAGGTCCATTTGCACTCCTAAGAGTTATTAATTTAATTCCCTCATCTCCTGTTTGTTTTTGCAGAGGAGATAAAGACATGGCTATAAAACAAAAATCTTCTATTTAATACCCGTGAGTAAAGGTGACAAAGGAGTCTAGGAGTCAAAGTCCACATGAGGAATTTCTCCCACCCTTGTGCTGCAGGGAAGGGAACTCAAAGTGTGGCAGCAATGGAGCTGCAGGCACCACCTTCCCCTGCACAGGGCAGTTCCTGTCACTGTGTGGTATCACATGCATTAACTCATTGCTGCTTTTTCCTCTTCAATTTGGCAGGCCTTGTCTATCAGAGATATGTCAGGCCCTGGCCCTTTCACCCTGTTTGTCCCGCGCACAGACGTACTGAACAGTGACCCACGAGTAAGTCAAAGGGCTCAGTAAAAATGATCTCTCTGCTTCAGATGCATTGCTCAGCTGCTTCTGAACCCCTCCATTCCCCACTGCAGGTCAAGGACTGGATTGCCAAAGGAGTGATGGCTCAGGTGCTCCGGTACCACATGGTGGGTTGTGCCAATCTGTTGTACAAGGACCTGACAGCGATCACCAACATCACCTCTCTGCACGGCGACCTCATACACATCAGCTTCTCCCAGGTAACTGAACATGGTGAGACAGGGAGCAGAACAGTAAAACAGTCTACTCTCATTCACCCTTTTAAAGGCTTCAGTGGTTCCCTTTCTTCCTCTGATGCACAAAAATAAATAAAGGACTTTCAAATAAGATTGCCTGTTCAGCTGAAGTGTTCAGCACTTATTCAGTATTCCAAGAATGGAGTTCTACAACCCTTGCTTTGACACAAGTTATTTTATCCTCAGACTGTGGCTTTATGAGCATGAGGAGAGTTTGAAAAAGCAAAGGGCAATTTATTAAAGCTGAGAGTATCATTTGCTGCAAAGAAAAGATGGTCTGGGCTCATTATATCAAAGCAATTCAGCGTCAGTCTCACTTTCCCACAAGGTTTCACAGAAAAAGTGTTTTTGTTGTCTTTCCAGAACTCGCTAGTTTTGAACAACAAAGCTGAAATTATACTCAGTGATGCTGTTGGCACAAATGGTGTGATCCATGTCATAGACCAAATTCTGGTCCCTTCACAGATGCAGGATTTCCCCCTCAAGAAGGTATGTGCACCTTATCGCCATTGCTTTTCCACAGTTACTGTCAGATACATAAATCATATAAGTCAACAAAAAGAGTGACACTAAAAAGACCTTAGACAAATAAACATTATACTTCAAATTCACCAGAATTACAGTAAATAAGGACAGTATAAGAGGATTTCTGCAGAGAGTTTTAACAGCAGCTTTGATTTTATAATAAAAAGTGACTTAAGCAGGGAAAGCAAGCTCTGACCTGCTTTTTTAATATCCAAATAATGTATTTCTTAGGTAAATTACTAATTTTTCTTTCTTTGTAGGAAAGTCTTAAAATGGTTGCAGCCAAGCACGGATACGTTCTATTCAGCACTTTACTAGAGGTAAGGACACAAGAGACAGGAGCCATTGGGAAAAGGTTGCAATTTTTTTTTTTTTTTTAAGACAAAAACACACACACAGCACATGGCTTCACGGGCAGTATTTTGTTCAGGAGAACCAAAGGGCTCACCATACAGTACACAACAACCCTGCTCACCACCAGTCACACTCCCTCAGAGGCCAGGGAATGTTAAGCAGATCCACAGCCACCTTTCCCTTCCCTACTCAACTCTGTCCTACTGTACATCAAGTTCAACTCACCCATCTTAGTTTTTAAAGTCAAGGTATTTGCAGGCTGGTGACTAGGCAGCCCACAGGGCACCACCCCCCAATAATAGCTGACAATCACCCCACAGGGTCAGTGTGACTTTAGACAGAGCATTAATCTTCTGCCCCAATCATTGCTGTGTTGCAGAAAAACAACCTGCTTGGGCTGATCAACGATCCTGTTCACAAACCCGTCACGCTCTTCTGGCCCACGGACACGGCCATCCGTGGGCTGCCCCAGGAGCAGCAGGACTTCCTCTTCAAGAAGTCCAACACCAACCAACTGGTGCAGTACCTCAAATTCCACATTGTCCGCGACGCTGCGGTAAGCCTTTGCATTTTGGGAGTGTTGCCACAGGCAAAACACGCAAGCCCACACACGTGCATCTCCCCTTTTCTTTCCCAGGTGCTGGCCTACCAGCTCCCCAGCTCCACCTCACTGAAGACCCTGCAGGGCTCCAACCTCAGCGTGAGCTGCGGGGATAACGGGGAGATCGTAAGTGTTCGCTCTGCTGGCACATTCATTCCTCACTCTGCTCCTGCAGGGCAAACTCTGCCTTTGCACAGCTCCCAGGGAGGGTCAGTGGCACCAAAGCTTGGCTGGTCATCCCTGCTACATGCCAAGAGCCACACCAACAGATCCAGCAAACTGTATGGTTTGCAGGACTTCTTGGAGCTGTCATTTACTCTGTTATAAGATGCTATTTGTTCAAAACAGCTCTCAGTCACCTTGAAACTGAAATACCAGCACACTTTAGCTTCTACAATACCAGTGCAAAGCCACTAAGATCAGCTTGGTTTTGAGCTCCACGAATGCAGCATCTGAATGGGAATTCTGGTGTGTAAGCATTTCCAAGCTAAAGTTGCAGGCACACACATAGCCTGATAAACCACAACAATGTCCCATTTTTCTTTTCAAATGTATCAGATCATACCTGGCAAACATCTAAGTCTAAATACACGTAAGATAAACCTGTGAAAATAGGACTGGAATATTCTCTCCTCTTCAGAAAAGAAAGATGTCATAGAGTCATAGGATGGTTTGGGTCAGAAGGGAATCTTGAAGATCACCTTGTTCCAACCCCCCATTATGAACTGTGACACCCTACACTAGAGCAGGTTCCTCAAAGTCCCATTCAACCTGACCATGAACACTTCCAGTGATGGGGCATCCACAGCTCTCTGGGCAACTTCTTCCAGTGTCTCAGCAACCTCACAGTAAAGAATTTCTTCCCAAAATCCAGCCTAAACCCACCTTCTTTCAGTCTAAAGCCATTATCCCTTCTCTTATCATTACATGCCCTTGCTAAAAATCCTTCTGCAACTCTCACATATCCCCACTTAGGGACTAGAAGGTGCTCTAGGGTCTCCCTGAATCCTTCTTTTCTCCCAGCTGAACAGACCCAACTCTCTCACCCTGTCTTTGTAGGAGACATGCTCCAGCCCTCTGAGTATCTTCATGGCCCTCCTGTGGACTTGTTCCAACAGGTCCACATCCTTCCTGCGGTGGGAACCCCAGAGCTGGACACGGTGCTCCAGACACACACCTGCCCATAGGAAGAGAGACCCCAAAACTGGGTTGGAGCCCCCATAGCCATCAATTTTACTCACAGGATTGTTTCACATACCACCTTGCCCCAAGAGCATTCCCACAGAGAGCAGGAGCAGCTCACCACTTGCCATGTCCCCCTCTCCCCATCCCATCCCTTCCCCCAGGGCGCCCTTTTCCTGAACGACGGGCAGTGCAAGGTGGTGCAGCGGCAGCTGGAGTTCGACGGGGGCATCGCCTACGGGATCAACTGCCTGCTGACAGAGCCCAGCCTGGGGGGACGCTGCGACAGCTTCCTCACCTTGGAGTTCATGGTCAGTGCCCCTTCGGCTCCCTCACCCTGGCAGCGACACAGCCCGGGGCCAGCGTCACCTTCCCTGGGGTAACACTCCCTGCAGCTCCGGCACTCCTGCGAGCAAAGCCCCACTGCTGCAGGCTGGCTGCATCCGCTGCGCTGCTTACAGAGAGATTCAGAAGCGCAGCACGATGCCTCAGAGGTGCACAACAGAAACCCTGTATCCACATGAAGCAGCACACAGACGATAAAAAGAAAGCACTTTACATATGCAAGCAAAAATTTGAGCAAGGACAAATCTTTGTTGTGCTTTTAAATTAGTGGAAGTTCACACTACAGATTTGTCCACAGAGATCACATTTACAAAAAAAGAACAGCATTGCTACTCCAGCAGCACAGAGTAGGAAGGACACAAGATAGACAACTGCCTACGCTCTCTCAGTAGCTCACGTTTCTTGTTCTTAACACTCCTGAACAGGCACTGTTAGCGTGGAGGAAGTTTCCTCAATGAACTTTCTTGAAAGTCATCTTCAAACAGTTTCAAGACCAAGTTTACTTCAGTTTAATTTCAAAGTATGAAAAAATTTCATAGAAGTAAAAGAACTTTCAAGTAGTCAGTCTTTAAAAAAGCTTCTCAGAACATGTATTTTAATTATAAAACCAACAATTGTGTATATCCCATCTGCTCAAGTTGCCTTTTGTTTATGATGTCATTAAATGAAATTAAATAGATATCATTTTCTCAAATTTCAGCAGCACTTATGAGAAGCAAACATTTTTCTGTATTTTCTGTACTCCAAATTAGACATCCAGGTCTGATACAGATCACGTCAATACTTGTTTGAAGAACATTCATCATGTCTCCCCTTCTTCTTTAAACCCAGAGCAGTTTCCTCTTCCAGAATTTATATTCCCATATCAAAACTATTTTCTTGTATTTTTGAGGCATTAAATTATTGCAACTATTTTGTGTCACTCTCCTCTCTTTTCTATTAATTTTTAAGTGCAATAAGCTTTACCTTTTCTCTGCTCATCTCTTCTGCTCTCATAAAAGAGAATTTTTGTCCAAGTCAAATGGCATTTTGTAGCCATTATTTTAATATACTTTTTTTTTCCATTTTCCAGGGGCATTGTGCTAGCTGTTTCAGTAACTCTAAATGCCCTCCAGGGACAAAAACAAAGGTAAAACATTCAAATCTCACACATGAGCAGCCTAACATGCTCTTCTCTGTATTTCACAAACAGCAAACCAGAAAAAGTTTCTTAGAATAAATAAAAGAGAACCTTGGACAGTGCTACCACACTATTAAGTGACAAAGCTGCCCCTGGGCAAACACCCGGGTGCTGCTGGTGGTGGGGGGATGCTTGTTGGTCTCACACAGCATCCACTGTAGAAGTGCTTCAGCTGACTCCAGAGCAGCCACTCCACTCTCAGGAATGGTGCTTAGCATGTCAGGAATCAGAGAGGGTGGGGGTCTCACACCTGCCCTCTTCACACATCACACTTTGATTCAATGCACATCAGAAATCACTACTTAAAGAGGAAAAAACCACGAACTCCACGCAGCGCTCATTTCCCTGTGTTCTCCCCCCTCCCCTGGCCGTGCTGGCACACGGGACGCGCAGGAAGGGAGCCAGTGGTGCACCTACGAGTCCTACGGGCTGCGGAGGGACGGCTGCCGTAGCAACTGCTCCATGGTCATCCACATAGCCAAGTGCTGCAAGGGCTACTTCGGGCCAGACTGCCAAGGTAGGACTCCCACCCACACTGTGCCCTCCCCTTCCCCAGTACAGCTGTGCAGCGCCCAGCAGGCAAAACTGGGAGAATTGGGATAAGGGGCACGAGGAGAGACCAGCTGCAAGATGAGGGAACTTGGTTGCAAGAGCTGAAGAACAGAAGGTGTTAACTGCTTCTTCAATTCAGATTATCTCCTCACATTTAGAGTAAGTTTTAAACTCCATAGCAGTAGCAGGTGAGTGGTACAGAGAGCAAGGGCTGTCCTGCTGAGCAGGTCACCAGCTGAAAGTCCTTTAAACACAGGCTCAGGCTCACAGAGCAGCATCAGCACACACCTGAGAACCAGTGCATAATTGCTCAGCCACAGGCAAATGCACTCATCAGCACAGTAAACTCAGAAGTTGCAGTTCTGAGCAGGTAGAGACTATTTGGGAGGCTCCATCTCAGCGTCTGGTTAGAAGACACTTCCATACTGTTCTCCTTCACCTGCCAGCCCTGTAGGGGAACAGTACTGGGACCCCCCAACCAGGGCACCCAGGGTCATGATCCAGGTCAGGATCTCTGCTGGCAGACAGGTCCAGCCACACATAGCCCTGCCAGCTTGCTCTGTCCCTGTTTCACAGACAGACACATGCAGATCTCATGCAATTTTGGCCAGCTCAGTCTGAGCTGCCCGTTGGGGTCACCCTGACATCACATAGAGACACACAAGAAAGGCTTGATTTGGGCATGCCATTCACAGATGGGTCTGGATAAGCAAGCAGCCAGATAACAGCATCCACAAGTCAGGACTGGAAGGATCCTCAGCACCCTTGTGGTAGGAGCCATGGAAGTGTGTCAAGGAATTTAGAGCACGGGGCTCACAGTAGTCATAAGTGCCACAGCCACTTTTGCATGCCTCAGGAGAGATGCATTTACAGGCATTCCCCACTCAATGATTTTTATAGAACACTACATAACCAAGAATGGCAATGAACAAAGGTGCACCTGAGCTAAAGAGCCACTTTCTTTTGCAACCTTTCAGCGTGCCCAGGGGGCCCAGAGACCCCATGCAACGGCCACGGCTCCTGCGACGACGGGTACACGGGGACAGGAGAGTGCCGCTGCGACGGCGGCTTCAACGGGACCGCGTGCGAGCTGTGCTTGCCGGGCAGATACGGCTTCACCTGCAGGCGTACGTCTGAGCTCCCTTCCATTGCACTCTTCTGTCAGCAAGGCACTTCTAAGTAAGCCAAGGAAAGCTTCCCTCTTAACATCGACGCTTTCCCTGAGTGCCTCCTCACACCAGGGGATGGCTCAAGGTCTCAGATGGGAGGAGGAGAAGAGGGGCTGCAGAGGCTGCACAGCTGTGTCTGCACAGGACCTCCTACTCTTACACAATACATCAGTAACAGAACAGAAGCAGGGCCTCCAGCAACAAGTGGTTTTAGCTACAGTACAGCTTTCTCCTCCATCCCCACAAAGCTTAAGACAGTATTTTAGCTACATGGCTCCTCAATGAATGCAGGAGGCCGAGGCCATGCACTTCTTTGGCAGAGAAGAAACAGGACACCAAGGTGAGGGCTGTTTGCAAAGAGGGACAGCCAAGCAACTGCTCACAAAAATCCACCTCTCCATGACTCTAAATGCAAATTAGGTGGGAGCAGGATCAATATCTCCCTTCAAACTTCAGTATTTTCCTGACATAAAGCCTTTCAGATAAGAAGTTACAGCATTAATGCTTCCATCCTAAATCTGTGCACCTGCACTGCTCCTGAGGCACATAGGATGGGGGGTATAGGCAAGACAACAGGCTTGGACACAGATTCTCAGGATTATGCCTACCTACAATTCACCCACTTTAATACTACACCATAGCATAAAATGTATGGGCCATTAGCTTGAAACCAGCTTATAAAATTTAAGAGAAAAAAGGTTTCCTTCTGATGTAGATTTAAGTCAGACAAAAATTAACTAAGCAAATTAAATTAAAAAGGCCAGCGAGTGAAGCTCCTTTTCAGCAGGACAGGTATGCAAAAAATCGGTTTCACAAATCCCACATAATTTTATTCTCTAGACAACAATATTTCAAGAAGAAGGATAAGGCCATAAAAGATGCTGCAGTACAACATTATAAAACAGAGAGCCACAAATCATCTTTAGGAAGGATTTAGCACATAAGTTATTGCAGGGCCCAAAGAGGAGAAGAGAAAAGGTCACCTACAGAATAAACAGACCATCACACCAGCAGGTTGGAGGGCAGAAGCAGCAAAGCCTCATCTATAAAAGGAACTAAAAGAATTCAAAAGCTTTTAGTCATGAAAATATCTGAAACCTAGAAAAAGAAATTACAGGTAACTTGTCTACATTTTACAGAAAAGCTTACTAACCTCATAGCTGGCTTCCTTACTCAGCTGAACCTTCTCCCACACAGCAGCCAAGCACTCTCCCTCCACACACCTTGTTTTTCTCTGGCTTCCCCACAATTAACAGCTGCTGCTCATTAGGACTGATTTGTTCGGGTCTTCAGTTCAGCCATTAACTCTTTCCTGCCACAGTTCTTCATGGAGTTTCCTACTCCACTGCAATGTGCAGGTCAATACTCATTTTCCTTTTCAGAAGCACATTGAAATAATGCCAATTATAAAATCATAGGACCATAAGATAACTCAGATTGGAAGAGGTTTCAGAAGGTCTCTAGCCCAACTCCTCAAAACCAGATCAGTTCTGAGCTCAGGTTGTTCAGGATTTATCCTGCCAGGACTTGAAAACCTCCAAGGATGATGACTGCTCAACCACTCTGGAAAGTCTGGTCCTCTGCTTGACTGGCCTCATGGTGAAATACCATTAAGTTAGACTCATCTAAATTATTTCTGGATAATACTGACATGATGATGTTTCTCTAGAGAAAGACTTTCCCACTCTGCAAGTGACCTCTGTGTTTCTTTTCCAGCTTGTGAATGCAAGAACAACGCGCAGTGTGATGAAGGACACTCAGGGACAGGACGGTGTTTCTGTGAAACAGGGTGGACTGGCCGGCTGTGTGAAACCAAGCTAGGTCTCTGCCTTCTCTCACCAGACTGTCCATGGGGCTATGGGTTGAAACTACTTGCAGCTCAACAGGTTTCCACAGATAAGACAGAAAGGGTTAATAAACGTCAGGAGCCATCTAAGACCACTTAGACTCTGCTCTGGACTGAGGAAAAAGCCCTTCACCCCACTGTCTCCTCTTTTATGATATGGCAATATGAGTTCCTACCTCCTCTGTGGACGGGCTTTGGTCTGTGGCAGACAAAAAGTAAAATTCTTACAGATTTTCCAGTTAGCCAAGGTTCTCCTTCTGCATGAAACAAGAGCATTGTGGCACCAGAGCTGTTTGATTCCAGCTGCCCTGCCTTCCCTGCAGCTCTGCCGCCAGCGTGCTCCCCGAGCTGCTCGGCCAACGCCGTCTGCACGGAGAACAACACGTGCCAGTGCAAGCCCTTGTACGACGGGGACGGGATCACATGCACAGGTGAGCTCCCAGCCCCGCTCAGGGCCAGAAGGCAGGTTCTTGCACACACACAGGAACACAGCTGCTGCCCACTGTGAAATGTTGCCTGCCCAACCTAAAAACTTCCATTGTGCAGTGGGAGAAACAAATTTAAGATATACAGGTTTTTCTAAATCAGAAGGCTGACTTCTCCAGACTTTACCAAGCAGGATCATGGGCAGCAAGTGCACTTCAGTCAAGTTTTGAAGACAGCAGGGTTTCACTCAGAGGACTTACAGAGAGACACAAAGATATCAAAGGGCTTTTCCTAGAAAAATGATCCTACGATTTTTTTGACGCCCATAGGCAAGGTAATTCCCTGGTAACACCGCTATAGAAACAGTTATTCTTTCTCAGACAGGTGTCTTAGATCTTCCAAAGTCAACCTGGCCAGAAATCTGGGGGTCAGTACCATGTCTCCTGCATCAAGAACATCCTGACAAGGCTGTCAGAGCCCTAAGGGATAGACTTAAAGAAATTCAGTAATGCCTCAGGAAATGGAAACAGCTTTTATTTCTCCAACAAGGAGTCTAGTATTTTTATGTGAAAGGACTGGCAATAGTTTGTCTTTATGAAGAACATCCTCTTTAAAAGGAGACTTTATGCATTTGTTTTTTTCCCCCTGCAGCTGCAGAACTTTGCAAACAAAACAATGGTGGGTGCCACAAGGCTGCCGAATGCACACAGCACGGTGTGAAAGTCTTCTGTAGCTGCCAGAAGGGATACAAGGGAGATGGCTTTACCTGCCTTCCAATAAACCCCTGTGCTGATGGGTTCAACGGAGGCTGCCACGAGCATGCCATCTGCATTGTCATAGGACCTGTAAGTTGAACGATTTCAGTCCCCCCTCGGGCTTGATTTCAAGTCTGCAGGCTTCCCTGGTGCCAGCAGAAGTCTCCTCTGACTGGATCACACCCTGTACCTCTCTAAATCCCTATTTTCCAACAACCTTTACTTGGCTCCAACCTACTTCCCACATCAGTTTGGTATGCTCTCAGCAGAAAGCTGAGAAACATTTTGACGTTTTTGCTCTGGAGAATGGGGTAACACAGAAACTGGGATGTTTTGCATACGTAGTCTTTCTGTCCCAATCTTAGCTCTCCCTAACTGTCTATCCTTATTTGCAACACAAATTTGTTGGATTAATATAATTACATTTTGGAAGCTAAACAAAGGGACAGCTGGGAGAATAATGTCACTTGTTGGTTGCTTAAACTCAGCTTAAAAAGCTCTGCAGCCCCATGATACAAATTCCATGACCCCCATAGTCAGTGTGGTTAGGGAAAACTCGTGCAGGTGATTTGATTCAGTGTTTGTCCTGGTGCTTGCAGGATCACTTCTCCATTCCATTTTGGTGTCTTGCCTGAGCTGCCTTCCAGGACTAATCTAGAAAAGTCTTGTTGATAATCCATTCCTGCTGATGTCACCAATTCCTGCTTGGTTTATAGCTCTCATTTATTACTAGCAGTGGGCTGTTAAATTCCATGCCCAGTCATTTAAATATCATTTTGATATGTTTGCCATCCGTTTTTGTGAATTACGTTTCATATAGCCCTCCAGTGCATGTTATTAACTTTGTGGATGAAATTACACTTTGGTGTTAACTCAGCAAAGCACCCAAGTACATGTGTAAATGTTTGGCTTAGTTGTTAGTAACAACTCTTCCGTTTGTCCATTCCTGCTTATATCAAGTAAAATTTCCCCAACAGTTCAGAATGTTGCCTGAAACACCAGCTTCACATCAGCCAAATGCCTGTCTTGGCCCTTTTCCCTCTCTCCCTGAGCAGGGCAGACGTAAGTGTGAGTGCAAAGACAGCTACATGGGTGACGGGCTGAACTGCTCCGTGATGCAGCTGCCCCTTGACCGCTGCCTGCAGGACAACGGGCAGTGCCACCCCGACGCCGACTGCGCCGACCTGCATTTCCAAGGTGAGGAGGGCACACCCTGCCCAGCACCAGCCCTGTGCCCCGAGCCCTGGGACCAGGAGCTGTAAGCTCACTCAGCCCTCTACTTAACGCCCCCACGGAACAATGAGATTACAGCTGGAACGTGACTTTATCATGAAGCAATGTGCGAGGGCAGTCCAGGTAGGAATGTTACCCTGAGGAATCAGTCTGCACTAATTACAATTCACAAAATCCAGGGGTATTTGTAGGGCACAGCTGACTCTGCACCATAACATGGAAGTCCCCTCAGGAGGAGCTGGTCCTTGTCTCTCTTTGCAGACACCACGGTTGGGGTGTTCCACCTGCGGTCCCCCGTGGGCCAGTACAGGATGACTTACGAGCAGGCCAAGGAGGCCTGTGCCAATGAGTCGGCCACCATGGCTACCTACGACCAGCTGCTCTATGCACAGAAGGTGAGGAGGCCTCTCAGAGGGGAGATCCCTAAACAGGACCGAGACACCGAGTAAATGGAGAGGAAGGAGCAAGGGGGCTGCTCTGTGCTAATGAGCATCATTTTCCCTTCTTTCCTTCGCCCATGCCCCAGGGTATGTCTGGCTGGGAGCACTTTTTAGGCTTTTTATTATTTTCATGCATACTCACACAGCACTGAAATGACTTCAAAGTTCTTATTTCCAGTTTTGCTGGGGTGAGAGGTAGACTCAGACTTTCATAGTATTTTCAAGGGGATTTTAATTATTAACGCTTCTTAAAGAAATGTGCACTTCAGAGTTATGCTTAATTTATTTCTTTAAAGTAAGTCTCCAACAGTCTTTTTCTCCAATGCTGTTAACACACCCATTTCCATATTGCCTCCCTTGAGCACGTTGTAGACAACACATGGCCGATGTCAGTGTGATGAGCATCTCAACTTGGGTTTGCAAAACTTGTTTTAGAAGAGCAGGTTAGACTGTCTCTTTCTGGCTCCTTCCAACTCTGGAAGGAAGGAAGACACTCACTGCTTAGGGACACCTTTAGCAAAGTGTGAGGCTGGACCAGTGCTGGCAGGACAGGTGCTGTCTTGAGAGCCCTGGGGTTCACTCCATGTGCAGTTCCCCAGCCCCACCACCCAGCTTTTCCCCTGAGTTCTTCCCTTCTGGCTGTGCTGACCACAGGCGAGGTACCACCTGTGCTCTGCTGGCTGGCTGGATGGTGGAAGGGTGGGCTACCCCACCGCCTTCTCCTCCCCAAACTGCGGCTCCGGGTACGTCGGCATCGTGGACTACGGGAGAAGAGCCAATCTGAGCGAAACCTGGGATGTTTTCTGCTACAGGGAGAAAGGTAAGAGGGTCCTTTGCCTCATCCCTCTGTGAAAATGAGAGCAGCAGCCCAGATTTTGGTTCCTTCCATCAGCCACAGGCTGCTAGATAACACAGGAGACTCTGCCTCTTTTTTAACTTCAAAAAAAACCCCTAACCTGTTGGTTATTAAGTAGTTTTTCAGGCACAAGGCAGCCTAAAGCTTTCTTGGAAAGAGTGTTTGCCCATACAGCTCTCTCTGTTTGTACCTTTCAGAGGTGAACTGCACCTGCAAGCCAGGCTATGTGGGGGATGGTGTCTCCTGTAGTGGGAACTTGCTGCAAGTGCTGATGTCCCTCCCAACGCTGACAAACTTCCTCTCGGTAGGAGCAAAGGCTGGGGCAGGAGTGGAGCAAAGCAGGCCCTGACTGTTGTATCCAGGGTTTGCTTTACTAGCCCAGCAAACACACCAATGAAGCAAGGCAGAGTGGTCTAAATCCAAACCAGAATTTAGTTACTACTTTTTTAATTACTTGCTCCAAAGAGGTTTCTGGGTTCTAAAATTAAGTTCTAATTAAAACCTGGTGCAGCTTTAGCTCAATGGAGACTCTCTGCACAACTTTTTAAGCATCACAAGGAGCACTGTGCTTTGGAATTTCATTGAATTGCTACCGAGAAAAAGCAAAATGTGAAGAGCTCTTTTCTTGTCACTGCTCAAAAAGGCACTCACGTATCAGCAGCCTCAAAGACAACAGAGGCCCAATGTCTGCAAATCAGTTTAATATGTACTCATCACGTTAGCAGCTGGAGCTGGGTTTTGGATACAAACTTCCTTTGGAAAGTCACTCCAGAGCTGCTTCATGGCTAATAACAAAGTTCCTTTGTTGTCATTTGTACAGTGTCACCTTTTCCCCTCTCCACACAGGAGTGCACAACTGCTCTCTAGTAAAGCTGGGTTTTGTTTCTGCCTAGGACATCATGGCTTACTCCAACACCTCTAGGAAGGGGAGAGAGTTCCTGCAGTACCTCACAGACCAGTCAGTGCACGCCACTCTCTTTGCTCCCAGCGATAGCGGGCTAAAGGAAAACGAGGTCAGGGGTTTTCTCTTTTTTCCTTCCTTGTTCTAATAACACTTCTTAAACAGTTATTATGGGTTTCTGAATCCCATTGAAATTTAAGTTTAGAAAAATAATCTCAGTACGATGTGACTTCTGCTTAACCCCGTATAGTTTAAACTGTGCTCACAAAAGACATGAATTCATTGTTTCCATTGCCCCTCCATGGTTAGGGGTGTGAGTGTTCAAGTCACTACAGAGACTTTTCCATCAGGGATTTTAGTTACCCTGCTACAAAGGAGTCTGCCTGACATGAAGTCTGTTCTGGCTCATTAGCATGGAGCAAAGTTATTTGAAGAAAGCAGCCCATAGCTTTGGTATTTCCCACAAACACATTAAAGGCATCCATTCCTAACTTCATTTCTATGCTTTCCCCTTTTTATTCTTTCTTTTCTTCCTTCAATAAAACACTGTCTCAAACAATTCACAAGGGTTTATGCATTGGTTCACATCTTCAAGCTATTTGGAAAATCTCTGAGTCTCATCACTTCAGGTCATCCTACAGAGGTGCAAAATCCTTTGTCCTGCTGGAATTAAGGTCCTGCCTGCTGCAGGCAGCTATCAGAGGCCAGCAGGGACAGAATGTCCCACTGTTCCCATGCAGATTTCCCAATAACCTTGCTGCAGCATTAATTGTACAGGAGGACAAAAGGCCACAGGCACGTAGCTTACTAGTAAACCCAAAGGATTAATGAGATTCATTAACACTCCTTGTATTTTGCCCTCCTTTGCAGACACTTTCTGGGAGAGATATCGAGTATCATTTATCTAATGCCAATATAATGTTTTATGAGGACTTGACCAATGGAACCACCCTTCTAACTCGTCTAGGGAAAAAACTCCTCATTACAAACACTGGGGGCCGGGAACATCAAGTCCCCACTGCTGACCAGGTACCTCTGCAATAAATTTCCCATCTTTGTGCTTTTCTTCCTCTTAGGCTATACCCTGTAACCAAGTGACACACTGATCTGGAGGGCATTTTGATAAGGTTAGAGGAGGCAGCAATGAGAGGCTGGGTTCACAAAGCTCTTTCCTGTCCAGAGACTGCAGGCATAGCAGCTGCCAAACTGCAAATTTACAAGCTTGCAAATGGACATCTCTTGCCTGTAAAACTCAAAGGAAGCTGTTGAAGTGGCTTTCAGGAATGGAAAAATGGGGATATGGCTTCATTAAACTCTTCTCTCAGAGTAGAACTCTTCTTGGTAGGATTATGGGAGATGGCTGTGTGATAGGTGAAGAGATGAAAGTAGCAGCTTATCATTAAAAAATAGATGTTGGCATTTGTACAGTTTCTTGGTAACTTTCTGGGAGAGGCAGGAGACACCAAAAGAGCCTTGCTCACAGCAAGCAAACTCCAGCCAGCAAACTGGAGTGGCAAGTGGCATCCTCCACAGTGAAAGTGGCTGCCTGGCACTCAGGAGTGGCTGCACGTCTAGGCAGAGCTTTCAAACTCCACAAAAACTGAGAGAGAGAGAGAGAGAGAAAGAAAGAGGCCAGAGCAACGTGAAGGCAACATGCAGGTAATGATGATGGCTAATTCATGCACAGGAGAACTGTGACCAGCCAGGGGCCATCCCAGGCTGATGTCCAAGGAGGCAGCAGTGTAACTTTCCAAGGTTTTTTCCACATTTTTTCTCTCTGGATGTCAGCAACTGAGGTGGGGAAACCATCTTAATGTCAATTTCAGTACCAAAGGGAGAAGGGTCAAAGCTCAGCTCTCATTGCTTCTTTTCCTGGCAGAGCGAGATCCGATATGTGGACAGAAGTGCTATTGTTGAGTGGGATATAATTGCTTCCAACGGGATAATCCACATCATTTCAGAGCCTTTAAAGGCTCCATCAGAACCTGTAAGTACATAATGATTCAGGTTTTTGGGGTAGTGAGAGGTAACTGTCTTATTTTACCCTAAACTCATTGCTGACATTCGTATATTCTCAATTTCCCTGACATATATTCAGCTTAAAAGGTTACTTCCAAGGAGAATTAGAAGTTGAAAGCAAGGTACTGGTGGATACCAAAAATTTGTCTCAACAATTTTTTCCCACAGTTATAAATTTGTTTTCTTTATATAAAATAATGGAGCTCATATATGCAACAGAGATTTTTAAAAGCTCCATTTTAGTTCTTCCATTTTCAAACTTTTAAGGCACCTTGTTTACTCTAGTCTTGGCATTCATTCCCACCCAAAAAAACCAATGTTTTGAAAACAGATATCTCTTGCCTGCATGAATTCCTGCAAATCTCCCAGTTTCCCAGCTGTCTCCTTGGTCCACAAGGTTTAGTGATGGACTTGGCAGTGCTGGGTGAACAGTGGGACTCGATCATGTATTTCAACATAAACTGTTCTGTGATTCTATCAAAAGGCCACATTCAAATGTCTCTAGGGAACACCCACCAGGAAACCCAAGCACAAGAACAGCTCAGCACCAGAGCATATCTCAAAGGGACATTGCATGTGCTTGGGTGCTGTAAGCTGGCCAGTGCCCACCCACAGCTCACTCACCCTCTCCCTTGCTTCCAGCCTCCTCTCCATGCCAGCACTGGGACAGGAATATTCTTTGGCATCTGTCTAGTTACTGGAATTGTGGCTCTGATTGGATATTCTTACCTCAGGTTCAGGAAGAAAAACATGGGCTTCCAGCACTTCAAGGTAGGTGGCAGGTGGGAACAAAAAGTCGCCGGGGGGACAGGACAACTGCAGTTCCCAAATTCATAACTTTCAGTTTCTCCATACATTTGGTTAAGCTAGAAACATTCCTGATCCCTTCACACTTGAGCTGTTCAGACTGAGGCACAGAGAAAGTGGGGAAAGCTCACACCCTTGCCTTGGACATGAGCTCACATTTGCCCCCAGACCTCTCCACCCAAGTGTCTGCTCACACAGACACTTCCAGCACCGAGGACTGGCCCAAAGCCAATTTAACTGCACCACCGCAGTGCAGAAGTCCTTGCCTCCCCAGAAAGCTCACCCTTAGGGAAGTGAGGAATTATAACCACTGAAAGGGCACTCATTCTCCTCCTCCATTACTATCCATTTTGTTGTTCTGGAGGTTGAAACATTTCATAGGAAAAAGGCCAGATCCAACAGACAAACAAATCGAAATGCTTGCAGCATTGAAAACCACAGGTTTTTATACTGGTGCACTTCCATGCTTGATTTTCTCCTAACTAATTCTGCTACCAATACATAGATGCAAAACCAGCCAGCAAACAACTAAGCTACAGAGATGAGGGATGAGGAAAAAAATGTTACAAAATACACAAGAACATACCCAAAAGAAAGTCTACCTAGAAGTGACCAGAACACCCTTCCTGTTCTAGTCCCTGCATGTAATATGAATCATATTGTAGAAACAAAACCCAGTAGCCAAGAGCCAGAGGAAACACTTCTATTTTTAAAAAGTTTCAAAGAGAGCCCTCAGGACTAACCAGGTACTTTTTACCCCAAACACCATTTCAGGGCCACATTTTCTCTCCCATTCTTTGCTGAGGCTTAAAAATAAGAAGGGAGACGAAAAGAGATAACAGTGTTAAGTGATTTGATATAACAACAACAACCACAACCACAGCTCATGCCCAGAGACAGATTTAGACAATAAAGCCAGTTGAATCACAACACTGCACCAGCTGGTAGAGAGGCTCAAGTACCCCACTTAATGCACTGAGGGAAGAAGATGAAATTTAAGCAAGTTTGTGTGCTTTTGTGTAGTCAAAAGATGACATTGACACAGCGTCACTGGACAAGTCACAGCCTTCAAATATCACCAACCCCTCATATGAAAGTTCTTCAACACTGACTTCACCAGAACCTACTTATGATCTTTTCTCAGTAAGTGTTCATTTTGATTTGAGATTGAGACACTACTAATATAATGGTAAAAGGGAATTACTTTAAAAAAGAAAAATGAATTCAAGAAACCAAAATTTGAGTTCCTGGCTTTCCTGCCTACCCCCTGCTTGAGACTGTGTTGCCTCATCTGTAGTAAAATTGAAGCTGTGGGCAACAGCTGCATCTCAAGGCCATCTTCAAAGACAGCTGAATTAAACTGGACTTCAAATGCCACTGGATGACAGTGACATATCTATACAAACTTAAAAAGCCTTCTAATTTTATCTTCATGTCTCCTTGCTACAAACACTGCTGAGAGCCACGCTAGCACTCCAAAGAACCTGAAACCCAGGAGGGAGGGGGGCTGGGAATCCAGGAAAGGAAAGACTGCACCCTCATGTACTTGCAGAGTCTAAAATCAAAATGCACAATTTTGCATTCAGTAAAAGGACTTGTTTGGTGCAAAAATGCCAGGTGCCAACTCTGCCATCTGTACGGACAAATTTGCCAAAAAGTTACTCTTGTTTCTTAATGCAATATTCAAGTCTGATTTTCTGTTTATTCTATTTTATAGGATTCAGATGACCAACAGCTTGTGATGAGTAGTCCTCATGATTAGAATTAAAAAATGAATTTAACGTTAGTCGTCTAATAAACACAGTTTATTTACACTTACTATGGAAATAAGGAGCACCTACATTACAGGGAATAAAAACTTGTTACAAATTAAAAACCAAAAGAACACAGTTCTGTTTAAGATGCCTTCTATATAGCTCACAGAGATACTAACTTCAGAAGTGTTGGCTGAAGCTGAGCAGTACCAACTATGAGCACTACAAGCAAAATTGAGTCTCAGCTAACCTATCCAGAAACAGACACCTCTCTGGGAAAAGCAGCTGATTTTCACTCACCTAATATTTAACTGCTTTCATTTTTCTTCACAGCCTTTAAAATGGCTACAAGCACACAGGGCCACTAACTTGGCAAATATCCTAAATTTTCTAGTACTTGAGGCCTGTGCTTTCATTTTGGCTCAGTTACAATTAGAACAGGCAAGTGTGAAACAGAACATGTGGTAAACCTCTATTTTTAAACTGAGGGGACTTTTTTTGGCTGGTGTATTTTCCTGTTAGATAGTCAGCAGCAGGAAACACAACCGTCCTGACTGTCCCCCTTGCCTCCTCTAGCTTCTCTTTCTCTCCTCGACCTTGGCTTGGTGTTTGGTTTACATCCCACCTCACTATACAAAGTGAAGCAGTAATTGAGGCAGCTTTAGCAAGAAATGCAGGTGATATGAAAGCATCCAAATGAATCATTTTTGTGAAAAGTGGACTGTGAAGATGAACATCCCCTTGCCATGCAATGTCTACATTCAGTTCTTCATGTCTGAGAGGAGCAGCAGCAGCTGCTCCTTCACACACTGTGTTTCCACCAAGCACAGCAGTAACAGCTGCCACTGTCACCAGACACCATCAGAGATGGAGCAAAGTTTGATTCAGTGTCACCTCCTTCCATCAAAATATTAAGTATCATAATGACAACCTGAGAACATGAAAGAAACTACAAAACAGCAAGAAAAGAAAGGTTTTCTTTCCAGCAGCAGTAACATCCCCCCAATCTATAGGGGCAGGAGGGAAGCCCAGGAAAGCTGTAGTTATCTCTGGGAACTACTCCAGGAGGCATTCAGAGTCAGAACAAGGCAGGGACAAATCCAGTGTTGTTGATGCAGCTATCAAGCACACGGAAGGGAATTTAACATGTAAATACAAAATCATCTGGATGAAACAAACAGACAGTGGATTTCCTCAACTCCTTCCCATGTCACCCTACACAAGCCTGCTGGTTTTCATAGACTTTAGAAAATTTAGACCACAAACACACTGAAACACACACATCTAGGAGAGTTTTCCCCACAGAATTTTGCAATCAATACAACTCATGTTCTTTCCTTCTCCCCGGTCAATCAAAATACTAGGGCTCACAGAGACCACAAGATAAAGTCCAAGCATTTATTTTTTGAAATAATCATTAAATATTTTTTATCACAAAAAAAAAAAGCTCCACAATTCATTAAACTCTTATTTTACTGACAGGCTATTCAGCTCTGTACTTTGATAGACCAGAACAAAAACTTTTTCTTGCTTTGGTATTCAAATGAATCATACTCCCAAAATTAGTACAGAGACACTGCCCTTTAAACATGCCTAAAAATCTCTTTGAAATCAGTAGTATAAGGTTAAAATGAGCAATGCAGAGAGTGTGAAGGTGAAATCATTAAAAAAACGCAAGACATCGTTAAAAGTTAAAAAGCAGCACTTTAGCACTGAAAAATAAATAATACACTTGAATATTCTCACTTAAATTTATATTATATATAGTTGGGTTATTTTAAAGAAACATAACCCTTTAATAATTAACTTTTTTCATGCAACATTGTTTATTTCAACAAGTCATGCAATATAAACAATATTTTACTTCAGCTGGCTGTTGCAACATAGCTTGGTAGAGAAGTTTTATTTCTAACTTAAGAGAAAGGAAGGGTGAGAAAAGAAAATCTTGAAACAAAATGTGCATTATGTGCATAATATAACCATCCAAGGCAATTAAACTGTTCCTGTTTAACGCATGATGAATGTACAGTGGTTTGGATGGGTCTTTTTTTTTTAAAGAGTGCATTGAAATCTCTGGAGCATGAGGTGCTACACACATGTAACACCAAGTTCAGTTGAAGCAGAGTATTAGGATAAAGAACTGAAGGCAAATCAGGATATTTCCATCTTTGTAGTTCATTACCAAGTTATGCTAAATATTTCTTGCACAGCCCCAACAAGTCATCTCCTGATGCAGTCAAACTAACTTCCTGTAACATATTTTTATTCCAGCAAAGCGATCAGGACAGTCAGATGAACTTACTCATTTCGAGTATATTCATCTGTTTAAACACAGGGGTGTTTAAATCACACACTTCAGTCAAGTTTGAAATAGGAGTATAGAAAAATCATAAAATCTAAACCACCTCTGAGAACTTCATACTGATTTCAAGCATACAGGAAAACTACTTACAAAATTTTGCAGGCTAAATTACAGTACATTCTTTACTTTGCAAACATGCTTTAAAAACATGAAATATACTACATATGAAATTCAATCCAGGTACTTGCACATACAGACAGGTTGAAAAAAAAAAAAAAACAACAAACAAACTAAACCAGAAAACTTTTGGTCAACAAAAGTTTGTTTGCCTGTAATATGTTCATATGATAGAAAGCAAGTGATATCCCAAAATCAATACCAAATGCTGTATGTTTTGTTAATCACATGCTTTTAAAAACCAAGCCTTTAATAACTAAAATTTGAAAATTAATAATCATATTATGCCTTCTAAAGTGGTTGGGGTGGGAAGCACCACTTAACCAAACATTTCCTTTGGATTCAGAGAAAGAAACAATTCTTATTTAAAAACAACTATATAGCAGTTCTATAAAGTGCCTCTTTGAGGAAATACATCAACAGATGTTTTCCTTGTGCAAAATAGACATCTTTCAGCTCAAATCTTTGAAACACATATGCTACCCAGAGTTTGTGTTCACACATTACCTTCAATATCGGTAATTCAATAAAATGTCTAATCTATACCAAAACTGTTTTTCTTTTTCAAAATGTGTACCACTCCTAATTTAGCTTTCAGGGCTTGAGCTAAAAACACATCATCAGAAAACTCTGGGTTTCTCATTTCTTAATTTTTCCTCTAAGTCTTTTTCCCATTGTGCGTGTTTACTTTTGACTGTAGAAGTCCATTACTGAAGGCTATATGAAATACATTCTCTCCTAGGGAACAGCAAAGCCATAAGACACTGTTAAAATCTTTAAAAGCAGCATTTAGGATCAAACTAAAGCCTGATAGAGAGATCTGTCTCCACTTCGAAATGTAAAATGCAAAACCTCTTGAAACTACTTATTGGAAAGTAGATACTTGAAGTGTTCTGAAACTCAAAAAAAAATAGTACCTAAAAGTTAAGAGAAGGAAACTGAAGCAGCCCAAGCTACTGTAAGTTTCAGTTTTAGGCTCAGGTCCACCCGCAGCCAAGCACAGACATGGCAAGAACAGAAACTGCACAAACAGGAGAAAGAGTCCAGGAGCCTGAGCCCAGAGCAGCAGAGCCAGGACACTCTAGCCCTTGGCCCCTCACAGGTAAGGCTCCATCTGTAGCAGCAAGGAAAGGTAAAAGGTGTGACCATCCCTCTCACTCTCACCCTAAGCTGTAACCCTAACTTTTATCACTGAATTATTAATACTAGATTTAAGCTCTTCCATGCTACAATCCATTGCAGGCTCCAGCAGGAGTGCTGAAAAGGGCCAGAAGAGAGAGTCCTGGTATTTCTTTGTAAACCACAAGGCTGCAGATCAAAGTTTTTAATTAACAAGCAAAAATAACCACCCCAGAATACCAGCAGTCCTCCCCAGATGTGCCCTCTCTCCTGGCCCACTACTAGTTTGGCAGTCTGTAATCTCTTCTGTGTGTAAGAGGAGTTTTCACATGTCTGAGTAGAAGAGGAGAAAAACAGGTACAAAGCTTATAAGTATGAAATACATATAAACCAAGGTTACAGATTTAAGTGACTTAAATAAAATACAGGTACATTCAAGAAAACCAACAGATACTTGTCCATTTTAGAGAGGAGCCACCAAGAGTTTATTTGATCTGAACCATCTCTTGTAGGAAAGGTATTCTGAATGTACCAGTGCACAGCTGGTCTGACCAGCCAGGAAGTTCATGCTGCAAAGGAGTCCTTCTTGGATAAAATGTGTAATCAGGTTCATAGTTCAAGAGACAGCTCAGTGATGCCATGTAGATATCTGCAAATCTAGAGAGACGTCTCAGGAAGTAAGTTGGATTCTCATCAGTTCTGAATATGCTTCCAAACTGTGCATTGAAGAAGTTCCTGTTCATCTCCCTGTCCCCCAAAAAAACAAAAAGACAACCAAGTGAACAGACCTGCACACATCTCTTCACCCACCAGCTGGCATCCATAGCCTGAAGCAAGGAAATCCTAAAACCTGTTCTATGCATTATTTTCTTGCCATTGTTCTTCAAAACACTAGAATGTGCCACAGAAGTTTTTCACCTCTTGCACATATACAACCCGTGTCTAGAAATCAGAGCTGTAAAGAGCTTCACACATCTCCCACTAGAGATAAGTTGCTTCTGACATCAGAAACATGACATCTCAAGCCTCCTTTTCCAGGAATTGTTAAAGAAGATTTTTGCCTTTTCTAAATATTAATGACATCCAATACTCCAAAAATAAAAGACTTCTTAAAAAAGGCAAAGATTTGACTTAATGCACACAAAAAGCTTAAATGCATCTTGGAATTAAGTTCTGGGCAACAGTCACTGCCAAGTATCATTCCCATTTCATTTACCCCCACGTTTCTGGAGAAGGCTGCTGGTGGTACAGCTGCTGCCCTTGAAAACTGTGCACTTCACACCCCCTGCATTTAGGGATTTCGCCTTCATAATAATAGATTATTAGGACTACTAGCCCTATTACCTAACTTTGGGATAAATCCATGCTAAATCAAATCTAGCGCAGAGGTCAGTTTCTATGTATTCTAAGATGTATTGCACACAATCTGCAGAAATAACGTAAAAAACCTGGAAAAGTGACCTAAGACTCAACAAAGAAATACGGTTTTTGTTTGTGCCAAAGCTGTGTAATCAACAGTGACAGCTGAACGCAGAGGGATAGAAGAATCAAAATGAGAGGAAAAGGGATTTGATGCAGGTTACCTTTTCACACAGAAAAGTTACATCTGTTCTAAAGACAGGGAATAGGCAAAAGGGTCCACATGTACAAAGTGTCAGAGGGGAGAAGAGCTGCACGAGAGACAGGTAGAATATTGCTTCAAAAATATTTTATAATATCTGTAACTATCAGGGAACACAAACCAGGGATGCAAAAACATTGCAAAGAAACCTGTGGAAGGTATTGCATAGAACCTTTGGCTACCAAAGCATACTGCAAATTCTTCATCCCCTGTGTCTTACCTCATTTCCTTTCTTTCCTTCTTCCATTCTTCTAAAATCATTTGGGAATCAGGATCACGATGAACCTGAGACAAAGTATGGATAACTTGTAACTAAGGATAACTCCGTAAATAAACCTTTCTATTAATAAACACTTATCAGCTAACAGGACACGAGCAATAATTCAGAGATCAGTACACAGAACTTACTCACATGCATTTTAAACAACCAAAAGCAGAAATTGATCCAGGCTGACCAATGGAGAAAGGGGACAAGATGTTGAGAAAACTCCTATTAACTAACCACACAAATAATTGCATTTACCTACAGCCCAACACTTCAGCAAGCCTGAAAGCACTTGCAAACATCAATGTCCAGCATTTAGAAACTTGGCTGGATTCCTCTGGCTCTCCAGAGGGAACTGCAGACACACAGAGCACAAACCTGCATGTGTTCCAATAATCCTGTCAAGGTTTGCAGCCAGGTCATGGTTTGAATGTACTTCTCTGTGTTCATGATTTTAATCTCCGATCGTAACTCTGGAATAATCGCACCAGTGCGCCAGCCATGCTTCAGGGTCAAGTCCTATTTACCAAGAATTACAAAATACAGATATTAGTCTCAAAAAGAATGACTTGAAAGAAAATAATCTGACTATTGTTTATCTCAAAGCAGCACTAATTTAATTGGTTTTTATGTACAAACAGAAGTATGAAACAGTGGGACATAACTGTGCCAATGGATGATAGAATTTAATTTCAGACTAAGCATCAAATCCTACATTTTTAAGAGAGAGAGAGATGAAGAACACACAAGCACTTGCAAATAAACACTAATTCATTAGGTTTAAGACAAACAGCAGGAAATGCCTCTGTAGATGAGAGCTCTGCTGCTGCCAGCAGTACCTGAAGGAACTGTGTGCTGGGTTTGTGCTGTTTACCCACACACCCAGCTGACAGAAGGTACAAGCAGGAACCCCAGCTGTTCAAGCTGCTCCTGACAGGTACAACACAAGGCAGCTGCCACCTGTGCTCTCCCTTCCTTTGTGCCAGAGTGGAACAGAGCTGCACCCTCCTCTTGGCCCTCAGTCTTCTGAAGCACCCAATATTATTGTTCTTTTTAAAAGCAGACTGAGGGAAAAATGTTAATATGTGCTGCTGCTGAAACACGTTACAAAAGCTTGGTGTGGAAAAGTCACATCCAGGCATTCATAAGAAATCAATTACAAAAGAGCCAAGTGGTGGTCACTTACCCTAAAGTAACACTTAACAGAGCATTTGTTCATAAGGTGAAAAAAAAAAAAAAATGGAGAATGGGGATACAAATCAGAGTAAGATCTTGGGAAGAACATTCACAGCTAGTGACAGGAAGACTGCCTCCTGCATTCAAAACAGAAGTTCATTCAGCTGTCATCCAAGTCAGGTATGTCCTGCACATTTGGATATCTGTGTTTACTCTCTAGTACATCTGACACAATCCGTATCTGGATCAGGAATACAACCTCACGCATTCCTGACCACAGTTAGTAAACAACTTAAATGCTACAAGTCAGGTGGAAAATATGGTTGGCATGTTACAGCACCAAGGTTCTTCGCCGAAAAAACAAAAAGCATTATGGCTTAACTATCAAGTTTTGTTGTATTTTATAATCTCAAATGGAAGTGTGTTACATTGAATAACTGGGGAGGAAGAGAGGAAAACTTAACAGAAAGCCTCATCTTTTCTCTGATGTTGGGAAAGCAAACTACTTACTGCCAAGTCACTGTATATGTGGTCACCAAAGTAGAGAACCTTAGAGCCCCTCCAGCCAGTAAGTTTCAGAAATTCATACAAGTTACCCTGCAGAAATAATGACATGGACACCGTAGCAGCATGTGACTTGCACCTTCACACGCACAAAAAAGGAACTAAAAATATTTCATATCATGAATCTTGTCCTCAGTTTATACACTATGAATCTCAAATTCTACAGGTGATTTCAGTGATAGTAGCACCTCAAGAGACAAGGACATACAATAACAATGAATTTGTACAACTTCAGACATTAAAATAACTCTCTTAAAGAAGGCATCTGCAGTTTAGAAACCTTTATATCTAAAGAAGCTTGGGATTCTAGGACATAGGTATGAAATTTCAACAGAAAGTCTATTGAAAGCATACCTGTTTGTAAATCTGGCCTTTCTGCAGCTTGTGAATCTTGTCCCAGAGCAATACTCCCCTTTCATTCACCTTCCGAAATGGTCTAGAATAGATATGCAATTGTTATGTTGCTGTAGGAATCCTGACACTTCTTAGGAAATTAAAGTATTAACATTAAAAATATTCATCTCTCAAAAGGAAAAAAAAAATCTCTAGCATCTGAATTTTGCAAGAGAAAAAGCAAAACTCCAAAACTTCCACTTTAACCAGTGAAAAGCAATGTAACTCTCCAGTATACCTATGACACTTATAAACACAGCTTGAGAACAACTGCTGAGAAGCAAGGCAGGGACCCCAGTCAGAGGGAAGAAACAGCATGCCACAAAGGAGGAGAGAACACCAAAAACAGATGTGTAAGAATCTTGCCCAATTCCTCAGTTGGCACACCTGGACAGCAGATGAGAAGCACAGGACTGGGGCCAAGACATATAGCAAAGATCTTTTTAAAATTAATTGCAAAAAGTAAAGGGAAAATAATCTCACCTCCCTCTATCTCACTTTCAAATCATAAGCACATATAAAGGAACAGGTATTTTTCAAGGGTAAAAGCAGGGCATACACATTAGAAATGTGTTTACTTAATCAGAACTAGTCCAAATATTCCAGTCTGTCAGCCAGACAGATGTGTTTTAAATATCATGTGTAATGGGGAAAAAAAAAAAAAAAACACCAACACAAACCCAGAAGCTATGGAAGACATTTCCAGATAAGGGTCTGGATTTGAAAGGCATCAAGATTTCTCAGGTTTATTAGGAAAGAAGTACACTTCACCAACATGCAAATAAGTTAAAAATGGTTTCTGTGGTCCTAAGTCACTCCAGTACACCTGTGACAGCTCCTAGAACTTTCTTAGGCAAGAAAGGGTAAATATTTAGACTTCAGCACTGGGTGTTGCTGCATTTTGTAATGACATTACCCAGGATTTCATCAAATATGATTTCATTTTACATTGCAGCCAAACGAAAACATCTCCTAACACACTCTATAGCCTTATATGGAAGAGCTGCTTGAATCATTCTTTACTGACTAAACACCCACCTTCGCTTATCATTGAAAAAGTTTGGTTTTTCAGCCTGGACAATGACCACATCAAAGAGATCCCTCCAGTCCTTGCCAACGATGAACTTCATGCCTTTGTCCCTAAAAAGGACAGAGGGCTATTATCAATGAAGTGTAGCAAAGCGCAGCTGCCTGTGCAGTAAAATGAATTATACTAGAGAACCTCATCTTCCCCATCCTTTAAGAATTCATAGTTAAACAGCAAACAACTGCTCACTTACACAAAGCTGCTGGGACTGTTTGTGATAAGAAACATCTTCTTGCCATGATCAGCCAGCTTTGCTAACACTGCACGAGTTTGTTCAGCATAGCAGATGTATTTCTCTGTGAGGATTGGAGAAAACACAGCATTAATTGAGAAAACTCTTGTGAAAAACTTTGTATGCATTCAACCAAGAGTTTAGAACACAAGGTTATATTTAAACACACCTCTGACAAGTGGGAATAAGTCCTTCAAACTTTAAAATTTAGAATTTGTAATCTTTAAATACAGAAGCCAGAAAAATCATGTACTATCAGTAAGAAAAGCTTTGATAGATTATACCTTTACTACTTACCAATATCTGCTTCAATTGCTCTATACATTATTCCTTTGATATGAACATCCCTGATTGAATCCTGTGAGGAAAGCAATGAGCAGTAAAGAACTTCATCTTTTCAAGAGTTCACTGAATAGCAACAGTAGCAATAGTTATCTATTTTTAAAACAACTCCTTTCTTAACACTTCCAATTTTACAGAAATGCCATGTAATGGTCAACATAATTATATATATGTAGGTGTGTATATATATATATATATGATGTCACCACTAGACGAAGACTAAGCTTGTCTTCTGAGAAATTAACTTCATCATTTTGGGAAGAACAAACTATATAGCAGAGAGGCTCTTTTACATGACTGTGAAAGGTTGCTCAGGAAGGTGAAGTGGGGCCAAAGCCCTCCGCAGAAGCAGAGTCACCACAGATTTCCAGTGACCTTTGGAGCAGAACACATTCCTTTCCCCTCCCAAAAAAAAATTTGTACATCTGACAGATTTTAGATTACAGTCACTCACAAATACCCTGATTATTTACACAAGAAATTTATGAACAGATGAAAAGTTAAATGCTTGAACAAAGTACTTATAAGGCACTCTGGAGGTATTTAACAGCTCTCCTGAGCCAGCTCTGCACCAGAGAGCTTTATTTAGAAAAGTGGTAGTGCCATTTGGGTACTTACACAGGGTATGTCCTCCAAATCCTCAAAAAATACCATTACAGCGTTTCCAAAATGCTTGTAATGCTGAATAGTAAATAAATTTCTCTATATGCTTCAGAGAAACCACAAAAACTGGCCTTCTCTATTTACATAACCATGACATAAAATTATCTCCTCTGCAGGACACATGCTGAGCAATCAAGAGGGTCAAATTACTCTAGACTAGTACTAGAGCTTATCTGGAGGAGGAAGAGAGGTAAACAGGGAAAACAGATAGCAAATTGTACACTAGCAAAAATGAAAGCTCTAAACTGCAATTCCCTTTAGCCTCTTACATTCCCTATAACCTGGTAAATCCCTGATAGTGAGAAAAAGCATATGTTCAACAACAATCAAAATAACTTATCACCCTACAAGATCTTCACTTTCCCCCTACTCACCCCTCAAACCTACAAAAAGAACAGAAATCTTAGAATGTCAGCTTTCAAAAGAATTTCAGTTTACTCTTTTCCAAGCTCCACCTTAATTTTACTTACATTTTTATGGTTGTATACCCATAATTACTCCATACAAAACCTAAAGTGAGGTATTTCACTGAGGCTTGCACAACAGGTGAAAGCTTCCTGACGTGCTCACAGAGAAGACACACACAAATATACAAGTTTATCTAAATCTTCAAAGCTTGATATCTACCTTGACATCTTTGTACAGATGAACAGGTTCATAGTCTATGTTGTTTTTCAGAAAATATTCATTCACACAAGAAAGGAGTGTCATTTCTGGCAAGGAAAATATATCCATGAATTGCTTCATCGTATTTCCTTGTGAGCTCTACAGTGATGGGAAGAAAAAATAAAGTCAGGCCATTTCTCAGATTAGAACACTTTCATTTGTTCAGTATAAACACTTCAGTTTAGTTGCAGATATTAAGCTTTTGCCATGCCTCTTCACATGGCTACAGGTTGTTTTTCAGCTAAGACCTACAATACAGTTATCTCCAACAAAAGTGCTCTGAGTAATTCTTCAAAAATCCAAATCATTACTCTAAAGAGTGGTATTTTAACTCATAAAAGCAAGACAGTTCTCAGTGATGAGTCAAGAGAAGGCCTTCACTGGAAGTCTGCACTTCTGCAAACAAGAGGCACTGATGGATGAGGGATGGAGGTTTTCTTAGTTTGGTGGTTTTTTAGTAAGTGGAATACTAATTAGGATTGCAAAAAAATTTACCTCCTTGAAATGAGATAATAAAAAGATGTAAGGACCTACAACAACTAGCACAGTAACAGAGGAAGAGATTTCTAGCCTGCAAAAGCTGCAACAACAGTTAGGTTTCACAGAAGCAGAGAATCTCATTACATAACAGCAAATACAGCCCAAATACCTCTCAGTAAAAAAGGAGGTAAAGCAAGAAGCTCAGGATCAGAGTAACCCAGAGCAGAGGTTGCAAGGGACTGCTGGAGGTCATCTTGCCCAAGCCCCCTGCTCAGGCAGGGCCACCTAGACCCAGCTGCCCAGCACCGTGTCCAGATGGCTTCTGAGTATCCAACAACAGAGACCCCACAGCCCCCTGGGCAACCTGCCTGTGCCAGGGCTAGGTCAGCCTCAGCAAAGGAAGCATTTCCCGATGGTCAGAGGAAACCTCCTGTGTTTCAAGTTGAGTCCCTTCCTTCTCGTCCTGCCACTGTCCTTTCCAAGATCAAAGAAAGTATAGACCTAAACAGACCAAGGCATCCCACTGGGAATGCTAGAGTGATATTCACAACTGCTACAGAGACCAGATTCAGGTATTCTAAATTCAGCTCCTTAAAATAAGAACAAGTACAAGAACAATAAAACGTTCCAAATCACAAAGAAGGGCTTTTCATGTCAACGTGAAATTAACATCTGTACATTAAAAGGGGTGAAATAAACTCAGCTTTTTAGCAAAAAGACAGCTTCATCCTTCATTTGGGAAAGAGGAAGCAACCCACCAGAGGGAAAAACCAACTTTATTGGCAAAGTTTAGGATTTAACCTAGAAGTTTCATCTTTTATCATTTATCTTTTGTCAAATCCTCTTACTTAGACTCTGCCAGTTCATATGCAGGAGTTGCCTCCATACATTTACTGGTTGCTACACCAGGTAAGCCATCAGACCATCAGGAAAAAGTAAAGTACACAAACCAGATATGGTTCATTTCCCAGCCTTTATCAGATTCTGTGTGCAACACTGAGCAAGTCACTTGATTTTGTGTTCCACCACTCTGTCTGTATGACTCAGTAAGGTAACAGTCAGGGAATAAACTACAGCGAGCAGGAGAGAGAAAAGTAATGTGTCACTTTAGATGGCAAACTTAACATATAGCACTAAACTAAAGGCAATCATACATTGAGAAAATATAACTGCTAGTTATATAATGAGAACAAAATTTAAATACCACTACCCTCATGCCAAAAAAACATCACCCAATTTTAAAGACTGATTTGTGGTTTTACCTTTCCATAAAAGTCACTCATTTGTTCTAAAGGGACATGGGAACCATCATACATTGCAATTACTTCTTCATCTGGGACAACACTGAGGCCTCTGGAAAAAAACACCAGCTTTAGTTCAAAAGTCAGATTAAAATTTTCAAGTAATCACCAAACCCTGACAGATTAACACTTAGAGCTGGATCTTATTAAAACCCTAATAATGTCACGGGAACATTTTTGCTTTTAAGTTAAAACAGCATCTTTCCTTACCAAACAAGTAACATTTTAACAGGCTCATGCACACAAAACACATTCCAATTTTAAGTCCCTTCTACTTTCTTATGGGAAAAGAGCTTATTAATATCCACTAAAACTATGCCTCAAGGGGTTTTTAAAGAAGTGGCTAGAACTTCCAGTTTCTTAACACAAAGTACTTCCACACGCTGCCTTTTCTTTTATACAGCACTTGATGATATAATAGTGTTTAAATCAGATTATTCTGCAGCATGACCTTGAAGATTTAAGGGAGTGAAAAACATACACAACCTTTAACTAAATAAGAATTTCTTTCTAACTGTATGAACAGTTCAGCTTCCCAAAATTTAAAACTACTTGAAGGATGGTTGATAATTACAACATTCAAATAAAACAACAAATGGGGAAGAAAGAGATAACATTTCCCCAGAGTTTATCAACAACTAAGAGTACAGGCTTTAGTTTGGTTTTGAATGTTTACAGCATCAAGCGTCTTGCGCTAAAGCATCTAAAAGACTGCAGACATGCAAACATCCTCACCAGAGACCACAGAAGTGTCGATGTTTTACTCAGGATTAAAAAAAAAAAAACCACTAATGCAAACCAGATCAGCTGCTCTCCTTTTTCCAAACCTACTTATGGTGTTTTGCAGCCTTGTAAAATAGACCATTATTTCAGTGGCTCCTTCTCTTGGTCTGACCACAAAGTGTTGCCAGGCATTAAAATAAATTAATTCACAAGCCTAGTGCTTTCAGTGCTTAGAGTCCACACCAGCTTTGCAGTGGAAAGGCATGATACACAAACTTCCTCAGGGTTTCTGTGGCGGCAGAATCCTACATTAACCAGCTCCTTTACTGCACTTCTGTCCCCACACCAACTGGGACACAACTCTGAGCTGCTGCTAGCAGAACTCCAGCATTCAAGTCAGTCTTGTGCACCAACAGAGCAGATAATAGCTGGGGTTTGTAACATACAGAGTTCAGCATCACCCCCTCCATGGCAGCAAGCACAAAGAAATGCAACCAAAATATAAACCAGATATCAAGGGACATCATCATAATTGAGGAGGTACCTTCTGGTCTGCAGACAGCTATGCCAAGTGCTATTTGAATACCACTAGAGAAAACACGTGTGCATCAGCAGCTACTTAAGCACAGACCAACAGAGGACAATACGAAAACCACAGTGGAGAGATGATTGCCTAGGCAAAGCTGTAGATTTCCTTCTACCACAAGCCTCCCAATCCTGACACAGTTGACAGTGCAGCTGTATAACCACACATCATCCTGACACCAGCTCTCATGGCCTTCAGCCTCTTTTCCTCCCCTCATCCCCGTACAGGTGTTTGGGGAAACAGCATGAAGGTCTGATGCAAACCACCATTTCCAGGTCACACCCTCTTTTGGACCCAAATTTGGGTGTTTTGTCCTCATGGTGGTTGGGAGAAACACAATTAAGAGTGTGAATAAACCTGGGTAAAAGTCTTTTTGTCCAATGACTTTAAGAAAGGTGGCCTGGCTTCTTGTCTAATTTAAAATCTGGTACTGAGTGTGGTGCAAGTTTGATTTGGTTGATGCATCTAAACTTAAAAGCTCTATGCAAACACAGCAGCACCTCTCAAGTGTCTCCACAATCACACCAAAGTCATGCTATCAGGTACTCTGTGACAATTATTTACATAGAAAGCAACGGCAGAGAAGTCATCAGGGTATTTTTAGATGTCTTTCAGCACAATTTAACAGCCGGAAACAAAGTGAGTCAGCACTATGTGATCAACCAGCTTGCCAATTCTCCCAGGGCTGATCTGGGGAATCAGCTGTGCTGGATCAGGCAGTGGGAGGGCACACATCTGTGTGTACACACAGAGATGCAAAGAAAAACCTTTCCAGCAGGGCTGCAATGCTCATTCGTTTCTGTGCTCATCAGGGCACAGGTCCTGGTAGGAATCCAAGCTGCACACTAATAAATGCAGTTAAAAGGCACAAAAAGTAAAAGCATACATTGCTATCATAAAGAAAAAACTTTACTCACCTGTAAACTGTTCCCAGCTGAATATAATGAAAAGCATCAATCTTCATTAGTAATGCCTTGCAAGTCAAAAAAATAAGAAAATAAGTTTTTATCACTTCAACTATTTGGACATGAAATTACAAAAGTCAAAGTAATTTTATTTACAAGCATTCTGCCTCAAGAACACCTGAGCACTCTCCTTACAACTTCCTTCACAGCTTCCAAAATACTTTTATCAATGATTTTACCTAGTTCTATGCTGTTGCACCCTAAGTTGTCTTTCCCCACCCACCACGAAGACAAAATGCCCAAAATATGTTCTACTAAGAGCCATTTTAAAAAATATTATTACTCTTATTGATGATGTTAACAATAATAACAGTAATAATAAATGAAGTAAGAATAAAGATTGCTGTTAAAGAAAAAAACATGAAACAAAATCCTTATACATCAATGCAGAGTGAAAAGTTGAAAGGCTTAAAAGCTCTCTTTATTTTCTTTGGCTAGGTTCTCAGCACAAAATAACTCATCACAAAGTTGTTTATACATACCCGGTGCACATCATAATGAAGCCCTCTGATGGCAAAATTGGGATCATAATCATATTTTCTTATTTCTGTAGGATACTAAGAAAAGAGAGCAATGATTTGATTTTAAAACCATAGTCAAAACAACAAAAATTGTTTCTGCAGAATTTTAAAAGCTTAAGTTTTCTGTGTACTGTAATTTTGTCCTGCTTTAAACACAGGTTGCCATGAAAAGAAATGTTAGGTGCATGTCTTGGGCTACAGGTTTTGTTCACTTGTTTTTAAAGAGTGAAATGCTTCAGTAGTTTCAACAAGGCCTGAGAAAACTATAATTTCTTTGATTAAGACACTGAAAGGCAATCCTACATTTTCCTCCCACAGATTATAGCAGCCTTAGAACCTGACATTGTTTTCCACCTTCTCTACAACAGTCTCCATACTAATTTACAAACCTCCAGAGAGAAAGCGCATTATGCAGCTTCAACAGAGCCTCTAGCTACTTTATAAGAAATAAACTGTCATTTCCCCCCAAAGCTCGCATCTTGCTGAAGAGGACTTGCTCTGCAGCTGCTGTAGATTGCATTTGTACTGAATACAGGCATCTACAGTTAAAGAAAACAGTCCTATCATCCCTACACTAGGACTTCCAGAAAATGTGGGGCAGGCTACTGATCTGAGTGAAGAACAGCATCAAAAGCCTACAGGCAGCTTTGAAGAGGTGTAAGTTTGGTCAGGGAACATGAAGCAGAGACACAAGGGAAATCATCATGGAATGATACAGAATGTGATCAGCTAAAAACTACCATGCACTGCACGTGCCCCAAAAGCAACCACATCAAGCATGTGCAATGAAATTTATTTCTGACTTCATCAAATTTCCACATATTTGACTTGCTACTTTAATTTATTCTACTAGTAAGTTGTCTTTTCAGATACATGCCAGTACATATGAGAAAAAAGATTGAGCTTACCCTGGCATACAAATCAAAGCTTCCTTGCAAACCAAACAAAGAAATTACAAAAATGGTACTATTTGCTTCCCTCACTTTTGGTAGGGACAAATATGACTGGACTGAAACAGCAGTCCTGATAAAAAGGCACAAAGCTTGTGCATCAGGAAAGAAATGAACCCAGGAACAAGAGCTTACACAGAACACCTGTTGCCACCTCCGTGATTAGCAATAAATTGATGTTTATTCTCTTGGACAATTCCTTGCTTCCTACACTGCGTTTTGCAATTTTTGATGCATTACCTCCCACTGCCATAAGCAAAACTGGCCATCTTTTGGGTTGACTGTGACAGTCATAATGGACACCGTCTAGAGGGTCTTTTTCTAATGGTAAAGGCAAAAAAAATATTAGCAGTATAATTCAGTATATAGCAGATAAATTCCAAAAGGAGACAATTTCAATAAGATGTCTCAAAAAGTAATTACAGCTTTGTTTAGTAGAACTCAGGAGAATTTAACCAAGACAAACTGGAAAGCTATTGCTACCCAATCCATCCAAATAGTAAAGGCAGAACACCTTTAGAATTTTTTGTCTACAAGAGTTAATCTTGACTCCTACAGTAACATGGGCTTTTCCCAAGAACCATCTAGCTTTAATAAAGTATATTTACACATCCCACAGAAATTGCTATCAAGACTTGCCAAAATTGCAGGGGGATAAAGCTGTGTAAGCTTGTAGCACCCATGAAATTTTGTTGTTCTTCCAAGGATATTTATAGGTGTTTATATATAGCTCCTAACCTTTAGATTGAAATATGAAAGTAGAATAACACCACGCATTTGGATTTAGGTTGTATAAAAATACACAAGCAGCTTTATTAACATACTCCATGGACTTCTTGCCTTTTCTTTTCCTGCAAGTCCTACAGTTTAATTAATTTTGCTTCTTTTAGTCCACAGAATTTTTCAGTCTTTATCTCAGAAACACCTTCAGTTTCCCAAGCCACCCATCTCCCCCTCCACTTCCTGACACACGGGAGCTTTTCCCATCCCCAAACTAGACAACAAGCCAGCTCCAAAGTGCCTGGATGTCAAGGGGTCACCGATGCAAGAACACTGCTTGGAGAGGCAGGAGGGCAGCGCTCTGAGCTGAACACTTGCCTGTACCCAGGCTCTGATCACTGTACAGAGCACCCCACAAGCCCTCAGTGCCATCAAAGCCCTGCTGTGAAATCCAGCTAAAAATATTTCATAGGGAAATTAATCACTGCACTCACAGCAAGGGATGAAACACAGTAATGGCAATTTCTAAGCTCCTTATTTATTAACGTGACTCCAATAAATGACAATCAGGAACAAACAACAAAACACGTGCCCACATTAAAGGATAAGACAAATATAACTGTATTCCTTAACAGACTGTTCTCTGCTCAAAACTGCAGCTGAGAATAAAGCAGGGCTTCTGTTGTGCATATGTAGCTGTTGTACAAAATGTGCTATAAGGGAGCTAAGCTAGGACTGAGGCATGAAAAGATGATTTATGTCTCTCAGTCAAAAATTATTATACCCTTTATACATTCAAAAATGTATTGTTATTGCATTCATTTTACTTACCCGATGCTCATTAATAAGAAGATCTCGAGCAGCATTGAATATGAGCGTGTGCAGATGTTTAGAATAAAAGACCAAGGTGTAGTCATAATCAAACCCATAAATTTCAATGTCTGACAGGCTCATTTCATTGTTTGAAAAAATAGCATCTGGATTCAGCATGTTACTCATAATTGAAGGAACCAACTCTGTGAACAAGGAGAGGAGAAAAGTTATACCAGCCTTGTAATTTTATTTAAATAAAAACATAGAAATCCATTAGCAATTGCTAAATATAGATAAATTATGATGGAAACTATCAAACTAATTCACACTAACCAGCTAATCCTTAATATGATGCTATTGAACATGCTGTCCCTAACTTGTCTTGGTGACCCGTAGTTTTTATTCGAAGTACACTTTTCTCTGTAGTCCAAGTTTGAAGAGAAGATGTATTTTGGCATCTTGCTTATCAGAGAACACCAGACAAAATTTTTTGCCAACTCCATTAATACATTAATAAATGTTTTTGAAAATGAATTTTGAAGAACATTATTATATTATTATTACTGCTAGGCTAGGAGCCTTATCTTCTTCTCCCATTACTTGGTCCAGCTCCTCCCCCTGAAGCAGAATCGACATTGTTTTAATTTGATATTGCTTTAATTTTTGCTTCACCATTTCAAGATTATCACATCATTCAATTTCAACTAACACGAATAAACTATATATGACTGTACATAACAATTATTCCATATACACTGTTATGCTTATTAACCCCCTAGAGAATCAGAAAACCAAAAATATTCTGCTTACTTTCTACATACACACACAGTGTGTAAAACACTTCCAATTTTAAGGGTATGTTTCTGTTGACATTTGGTGGAAAAGTATACTGACTGCGAAATTAAAACCATTATACAAATACGTAACTTCAGGACCAACACCAATGTCAGTACTAAACATTGAGAGTGTTTATATTTCTTGTTTACAAAACTTGAAAGAGCAACATTAGGAGCTTAAATGCTACTCTCCTGGCAGCATAAAACATGAGCATATTTTTCTTCCTTCCTTTCTCATATACTGTCTTTATACTCCAGACTCCCCTACCAGTGGAAAAAAATGGAGAGCATTCATCTTAGGTGAGTTTAAAGGGAATATGCTTTGTTTGGTTACTTTCTATATAGGTTTAAAAGGAATTGACCAAGCTTCTCTCAAAACCTTCAACTCTGAGGACAGATCCCTACACACTCCACCACTGAAAACATCTCAACAAGGCAGGTAGGTGTAGGGACTTTGGATGCAGACACCCAAGTCTTTTAATTTTTAAGAGAGGAAAAAAAAACAATTCACTGAGTTTAATTCCAAACTTCAAATAAAGCCCAGCAATCAAATCAAATGCAATTTGACATGCTACGATTAAGGCAAATATTCCTACTCTATAGAAAAGGTCATGGAGCATTCAATTAACTTGAAGTCATAAGCACAGTTTTTAATCAACTTCCAAAA
This sequence comes from Irena cyanogastra, assembly GCA_013397155.1. NCBI lineage: Eukaryota > Metazoa > Chordata > Aves > Passeriformes > Irenidae > Irena > Irena cyanogastra. The sequence goes on from VWZV01016208.1 coordinate 594,176, forward strand.
CCATGTTACAACATCCGTTTCTGTATTATAAAGTATTTTTTCAAACATCAGTTGTGCAGCTTGGTGAGTCAACACTTGTTTAAAAAATAAAGATATTTATGTAGCTATATATAGACAAAAAGACACTTCAGCTGAAAACTAGCTTGACTAGTGGCTGTCTGAAAACAGACAGTATAAACAGTTGGCAGCTATTAGACATTCTGGCCAGCAGGCAGCATCACAAGTGCTATAAACCTTGGGTCAAAAAACAGGAGAGCCCTGTAGCCTTGTAATCTCAACAGCATAACTAACTGAAATATTATATACTTGAAGCCACTGGGTCACTTAGGTTGTAATATAATAGCCTGAAATATTCTTGAAGCAGTTGCCTCATTATTCGCCAACTCACGCTCACTGACCAACTGATTTTCTTACAACATTGCCCTACCTCAGCTCATAAGTATTATCTGGGTGTGGTTTAGAAACAAGAGAAACAAGAATAAGAGAAAGTTAATTCCAAAAACAGGAAAAGAAAAAATAGATTCAAAATAAAAGGCACTTGCCTTCTTCCTATCCCTTATCTCACTCTCCAAACCCCACAGACCTCTCTCGAGATCACTAACATTGCTTTTAATTTCACTTCTGAAATGCTGACGCTACTTTACATTCACAAATGCTTCGTTTGCACTCAGTGCTGTGAAGTCCCAGTTCACATTCAAGACCCCTAAGTGCAGGAAAACACAATTTCTTTCTTTGTAGGCAAAACATGAAATCTAAAGCATTATCCACTGCCTCTACAGGACATGCTCTTCCCTATGGTATTATAGAACACACTCTGCCTCTTTTTCTTTCAGCTCTCAGAAAAGACTACATTTTCAAGCAAGTATTATCTTGGTAATTCTTTTCCCATCAGAGCAACGGCAGAAGTAAGTGTTTTTCCCCTAGCTTTTTGCCTGGCTGGGCTGAAGAACAAGGCTTCCCTGGGTCATGTACGTGAGCATTTCATAATGCCTCACACAGTATTATGATGGAACCACACACAAAATGAAAAGAGTCATCCAAAACTTCACAGCATTTTAACTTTTTGGAAGAGCAATCTATTTCAGAATAGTTGTGCGTATATATATATATAACAGTCATTAATGAGATGACCAACTTCTCGATTTTCTTTCTACATTTGCTTTTCTACACGCAACACACCTCCAAAACCTGCCACTTCGCCCGGGCCAAGCTGCGCTGTACCAAAGGCGCTCCGAACGGCCCGGCCCAGACTGGCGACGGTGTGAGGGGCTGAGCCCCGCTCCGAGGGGAGGACGAGAGGGCAGCCGCCCCCACAGCCCGTGTCCCCGCCGTCCGGCCCCGGGACGCACCGGCTGCGGGTCTCCCCGCGCTCCCGCTCCGGCCCTGGGCACACCACGGCAGCGCAGAGCACACGGACGCCGGACCGCTGCGGGGCGGACCCGCCTCAGCCCCCGGACCCTTCCCGCTCCCTCACAGGCTTCGCCCTGGCTCCGCTCCCAGCCCCCGTCAAGGACCCGCTCCCTACAGGAGCGACGGCGCCCCGGCCCGCTAAGGGTGAGCCATGCCGCTGTCGCCCGCAGGCGCCGCTCACCCTTGGTGACCCTCTTGGCCTCCTTGTAGCGCGACCACAGGTAGCTCTTCATGTCCGGCGACGGCTGCTGCTGCTGCGGGGCCACGGTGCAGAGCGGAGCGGCACCCGCGGCGGACAAGACGCGGCCCCGCCGCCCGNGCCCCGCCTCTCCCACCTGCCGTCCCAAGGAGCAAAAGCAGAGTCCCCCCATCCACCGTCACCGCCGGCGGCGTTTAATCTGCGCTGCTGAGCAAGGTCAAGGGGAGCTGCCTGGGGAACACACCTCGACCTTATAGCTCTGCTGCGCTTCAGGTCTCTGCTGCGCTCGGAGCTGCCTGGGATTCTTTCTCCACAAACACGGCATCAACAGCAAATATTTACTTCTCCAACCCGCTTGCACTTCCGAAGTATTATGTACACTTGCTTACATCTGTAACAAAAGCTCAAAACAGAAGCTGTAAGTAAAATACACAGACGTTCTACTGCTGTTTTGAGGCCCTCATGTCCTTGTGAAGCACTACCCACTGATAGCTGAAGACCCTGGCAGTCTAAGAATTTGAGCCATATCTACTATACTTGGAGAAAAAAAAACCAATTAGATGATGCATGGATGAAGAAGAACCAGACCAGACCACTGCCATAGAGAAGTGGTTACAACTCCACATGCAGAATTCCTGATGTGCTCAGCAACTTTTTACAACAAAAAGAACATATTCTTTTTCCAGTACAGTAAACATTGAATACAACTTGTTCTTATTTCAAGGAGATCTATGTAACCCATTGTCACTTATGTCTGGAAGTTACTCAGCCATTCATCCCCATCCATCTAAAAAAAAAAAACAACAATCCTATGCAAAACTGAAGGATTTCAGACAAAATACTACTCTGAGCATTCTCTTTGGATCAACTTCGGATTTCAAAGTGTCTGTCAGTGGATAGCTATATGTTCTGCACTTCCAACCAAGGTGAGTTCTTGACTGACAGTACAACTATTACAACTGAGATTGCCAAAAGTCTAATATGCTAAGGACTTCCCAGGCTTGGCTATTGGTGGAGACCAGACACAGCTTTTATCAAAGTTCCTACATTACCCTTTATGTTAATTGCATTGTCATTTCAGTATGTGATTCTGGTAAGCATCACTACAAATCCATCACAATAAATTCTGGGAACAAGGAGAGAACAAGATCGTCGATATTTAGAAAACAGAGAATGTGAGATGAAAAACAACACCATAGAGAATTGCTAATCTGGTACCTGCCTTTTTGATGTTCCTAGTCTGAGAATATTTTTGCAGAACCCTGCAGCAGACAAAATGAAAACTCCCATTTAACTTTCAGCATCAGATTTTCCATTTACAACTACCAAAAAAAATTAAGTCATTTATGAATGTACAAGACTTGGTAAAAGTCATTTTGAATTTAGAGTATTGTAGGTTTTCTTGTCATCCCAACTCTTCATCACCTTCAACAAAACAAAAATGTCTAATAACTGGACAACTTTTTTACTCCAGCCTATGTGTGAATTAATCCCACATGAAATTCAGTTGAAATTAATAGAAAAACTCTCATTGTTCTTCTCCTGTACACAGCCTAGCCCGGTCTCCGAGTCCCAAGACTATAAATATTGTGAACAATAACCACTTTGGTAGGTTATTGGCATTCTTCTCAAGGAAGAATTACAAGAACTCCTCTGAATAATACAAGAATGAGCAGTAATAAAGAAGATATTTCCAGCAGTCAATGAGTTGACACAGGTGTTGCTTGTTGTGCCATAAGCAATAACAGAATACTGCAGAGATGGGGATTTATGTTCCCTCACTGTGACACTAGTATTAAGATTAGAAAAATAGAAATAGAAAAAATAGAAATCTGGAAAAAGACAGTACAGTGTTCTATAGCACTCAGTCATCCCTCGAAACCTCAAGGCTTTAAATTTTCACATTAATTTCTTTTTTATATTATCAGACTAGAATGTTAATACTTCTATTTCTTCTGCAAGCATGTCCAAGACAGAACCTTGAATGTGCAAACTATTATTGGTGGTAGAATTCCCATCTTTGCTGCAGACAGTTTAGGTCCCCAGATAACCAGGACCAACCAATAAAAAGATTATTCTCCCTACATATCAGACACCACGTTTTTCTAATGCTTGATATATGCAATACAAATAAAAAGAAAAGTTGTTTTCTCAATGTAATTCTGTTAGCTAAGACAACTTCCATGGGGTGTTTGGCCAGCAAGTTATTCTCACAAATCAAATTAATCCCCAAGTGTTAGCAGTGAGACTAGAGACAGAACTAAAACATGAGGTAGTGTTGTTTAAAAATAAGTTGTTAAACAACTCAACTTCAGACAACTCTTTTCTTTCCTGTGTCTGCTGGTCTCCAAGTAATGACTCAAACACTGGAAAATATGTGATAATATAAACTGGTATGAAGGAGCACACGTGGAAATTAATTTGTCTTTATTTGGGGTCCACATCCCTTCTTCCAATATTTAAGCGCTAGAGAACATGCAGAATTAGAGGATGTCAACTTCAAGAATTTTTTCTAAAATGACACTTAGCATGAAATGCAATCCTGCAGGTGAATGTTACATTAAATATCTCTTAATCAGATCAGTCTAAGTGATCCTAGAGATGACTGTGATGACACAATGCAGAAAAGAACCTAGACTTTCCCTCATTTTATTGCCAGCTTTGACCACACCTATGATACTTGGTGCAAACTGAAAGGCATTTAGGTATGTCTGACAATTAAAAAAAAAAGAAAATAAGAAAACCCTATACCCAACATGAAGAGTTTCACAGAAGAATTACCCTCCAAAGAAGAACCTCAGAGGGCTGTTCTACAGAACAAGAAATAGCATAGGCCTAAAATGAAAATGGCATGAGTTTTGTTATGTACATACCACGTAAGCTGATTTATATCTGGCATCCTGCTATTATTCATAGCCTGTGAAATTAACTAGAACTTGGGTGAGGACAATAGACAAGATTTCTTTCAAGCTAAAGGGAATACTTACGAACTGTTTCACTATTGACTGAATTTTGTGACCAGGAGTAATTCAGAGAGAGGCTACACAGTATCCTCACTCTGGAACACCAGCTCTTCTAGCCTGCTGAAGGCTCTGGGCACAGATGCCATGTGATCTCTGCATGTGCACACATAAAACACCTCTGAGAACCTGCCAAGTGTTTCGTGTATATTGCAGATGACAGGTCAGACACCACATCTAATTTCTCGGGTTTGAAAGTATTGTTGACACAGGGAAAACACACAAACCTCCCTGCAGCCTGCTCAGCCCTGCCATCTCCTTCTCACATCTGAGATCACTGAGAGCACTCAACACCTCAGAAACCACTTGGCCAATAAAGACCCTCCTGCACTTAAGTCACTGAGGGATGTATTTCTAATCAGCTTGTATAGCCTTCAACTAAAGCCTCTGACTAGGCTAAGAGATACTGCAATTCATTAAAGCACCATTAAATGAAATTGAAATGCAATGCTAGGAAAGCTGACAATGTCTTACTGCAGCTTCAGTGGTGCAGCATTCCAAACAGAACGGCTTCGTAAGCAATGAAACCATTTGACAGATTCTGTCAGACAGTTGTTTATCACAGAGGTGAATGACCTTGGACTGACAGAGAATGGGCAGCACAGAAACAACCTCCTAGGAACAAATAAAGAAAGAAAGAACGGTCTCTTACCACCTTAAAAGATTCTGAGGAATGTTATCTGCCCTATCTTTATTATATTGCTTATGTAAGTTTTCCTAAATGTGTTTGCAAAAATTATTTTGCTTTTCTACAGAACCATCAGATGCTATTGACACAAATGGTCTTGGAAACCACACCCTTTTAATAGTCCCTTTAGCCAGAGTACCTCTGCCACTTACAAATGTTTTCATATGGAAATTTTTGCCTATGTTTTTATCCTGATATGCTTTTCATTTTGGTATTGAAACTTAAAAATAAATGGAATTGTGTTCATGTGCACCTATTTGGTAAAAGCATCTAACTCTTTTTTGCCTGAGCTACTTACTTGCTTCCTTTACTTCTATTTCAATAATAATAAGACACCATGTGAAATTAATTTGCCACATTTGATATGGAAAAGAGAGACTGTAAGCACACACTAGCCAAGCATATTAATACATGGTTAAAATGAGAGCAGAGAAATAAAGCAACTGAAATCAGAAACATTACTGCCTGCACTGTTCCTCACGAACATCAATATAAAGCAGATCTGAATACTTTCAGTGTTACACTCCCACAACGCAGCTGGGTAGAGAAGATTCTGACTGTTTAGTTCTGCCTGGTGAGCATTTGTCAGCTGTCTCTCCTCCCAGAAGAAAATGTGTAATCCAAACAAGTTATGAGATTTCTTGGTAACTGAAGTGGCACAATTTTACTACCCAGGCACCCTGGAGTGTGAATTCTCATCGATAATTCCATCCACTACAGCAGACATCCTAAAAACTTGCCAAAACTCTCAATATGTTTTAATACAATTTCAAATAGCACAGTTAGTACAGACTTAAAAAAAAAAAAAAAAACCACAACCAACAGACAGACACAGTAATAACACAGAATAATCTGAGTTCAAAGGTACTCAAAAAGGATCATCAAATCCAGCTTTTAAGTGAAGGACCCATCCAGGGATCAATATCAAGCAATCCTAAATAGAGATTAAAGTTTTGTAACTGCTTTTGCCCAACTTTCTAGCTTTGCAGCCTAAGAATATATTGAGAAGATTAAGTGGCAATTAAAGAAAAAAACAAAACAACACACCACCTTTCTTTTCACATGAGAGATGCTTTAAACTATAGATCCACTTAGGAGCAAACTTAGCAGAGGAGTTAGAAGCCCATCATTACTCTCTGTTAATACCATCCAGTACAGCACAGGCTACCTGTTATGCGACAGGTGAGCACTTAGCTAGCACCTGGTCCAAAGGAAAGTCTGAGTCTGTAAGGTAAAAAATAAGCAACCCTGAATTATTTTATACCAAATCTCAAAACAAAAACGCTGGCAAAGCAGGCACAGCCAAGTGTGTCTTTACTTAAATTCACAGTGGACAGGAAATGCAAAGAAACACAGAAACACACCACAGAGACCATCACACTGTCTGGAAGATGGAGCACATCCTGAACACCTGTCACCATCCTCAACCACCCCCATTAGCTCTAGGACAAGCTTGTTCAACCCTTATAAAAATATCCTGGACTAAACCAAGTCCACCAAGTACTGTTAACTACATGTAATTCAAATTTTGTGTTGTAAACACATCAAGCAGCAGGCCAAAGAAATGTAAATATATCCCTGACTTGGCTAAGGCAGTCCCAAAATGTAGGTATCACATTCATAAGAGTCAGGACACGATTTCATCATGCCTTACACCAGAACAGAGGGTTTTCTATCTGCAGGTTCAGTATGTGTCCAACAATTCATCCCCAACATGGCAGAACGGAAAAAAAAACTTACGGAATTCAGCACTTACACCAGGTCACAGTTTAAGGTTACAAATGTATCAAAACCCATTCTTTTCTTTACAGACAAACTTAGGTGACATGATCATATAAAATGTCACTTACTACTCAACACTTTATATATAGCTCTGACTTTTCTTGACATGACTCGAAAACTCTGTCAGCTGTACTTGACCTGCAAATAAAGGATTCATCATGCTATGCAAAATGTAGCTTGCATAGGAGCAAGAAGGGTGATATCCTTCACCCAAAAAATCTGAAGATAAAAGAAAGTAATTTAAAAAACACAAATATGGCAAGAAATTAATTACTAGAAAATTACTAAAAATCCATTCCATTCCATTGCACCATGGTTGTAACTAAATTTAGCATAATTACACCATGTCTGGAGCCTGCAAAGACTCGTGGATACACTTGACTTAGGAATCTCCTTGAAGTTTTAGCTCCTCACTGCACAAAGTCATTCCCTGAGGTGAGTCTTCATAGGCACAAGCTCCAAGAACACAGGACTCACAAACTGGACTCACGAACTGTGTCTTGCCAGGGCATAATGCTAAAAGAGTGATATGCAAGTTGTGAATGACATTCCAACAGAGAAGTCAGTAAAAGGATGACTCCATCCCCATAACTTTGTCCATAATGTTACTAAGCAACATGAATCTGCAGGCATTTCACTGCTGCAATTACAGTGATGTCTCAGATAAAATTAGTACAATTTCAGTCTGCAGTCTTGAGTAATTTCTGAACCCTGTAATTAGTTTTATCAGAAGAAAGGCTCAGACATATAGAGTAAATAGACAGTTAATTTATAGTGGTTTCCATGTTCTCTACATGTTGATATAAAATTAAATACATGTTTGCTTTTGTTCTCTACTTTTGATATTTTAAGCAGCAAATGCCCATCCAAGAAGTCTCAGTATCCTAAAGAACTGAGCACCATAAAGCCAATCATCCTGTTTATTCTGGAAACTTCTTACTGATAAGAATTGCACACAGAAGAAATACAACATATAGCCATCCAGTGTGGCACTGTGCCACCTGCCAAGTTCATGTTGTCTATCTTGCATGAATTAAACACTACAAATATATTTTAATGAGCCCCTCAGGAAACATCATCACTCTTTAAATCAATCATAATTCATCCTACAGGAAGAACCTTGCTTTCTAATCTACCCTTAGTTTCTAGTGCATACAATTCAAGAAGTTCTTACAGAAATCCATTTTTGGCAAATAACTGAAGATGTCTTCTCTAGCTCAACCTTATAAAAACTGGAAGATAAACAAAACTTCTCATGCACTTGAGAGTTGAGAAAAACTCAGTATCAACATGATAGAACAGCACATTAAATTATGACAGATCTCTCATTGCAGTGTAACATACACAGTTAAGTGGCTGTATTATCAAATAAGACTTGATCATGCACATCTGAAATCAACAAAAGTTTTGCCTCTGTTTCCTTGAGACTGAACCAAGAGTTAATTACTATAGGCAATGTTTCCAGAACTGTTAAAAGCTAAGCAGCTCTCACTTAATAACAGCAATGATAAGAAATTGTTGGGTGCAGTCTGAGTTTGAAGTCATGGATAAGATTTGATTCTCATGTCCTATTGAGCACTTACATCTTTTAAAAATCTGGATACCTAGTGATAGATCTAAATTCAGATAAGGGAGGTCTTTGAAATTCTGTTTCAAGAAATACAGCTAAATCTATAAAAACCTAGTAACACATCATTCTTAAAATATAACTTACTTAGAAAATCTAAAACCATAGATGCATTTGTTGCTAAAAGTCTACTACAACTCCTTTGAAAGACTTCATTAGTTTCCTAAGATTGATATTTTCACCACACCATTCACTGCATTCTGCTGCTTCTTTAAAAGAATGTACATTAGCATAGTATTAATAAAAACTCACAACAAGAAGCATTTATTTCCTTAGAAGTGTCTAGGTCTTGTAGCTGGAGAACTTGTGAATCACTTGTTACAAAATATTACAGCAGATTTCAGCCTGTCTCTTTTGCTCATTTCTGTCTTTTGGGAGAATGCAGAAGATTCATTTGCCCTTCTTTCCCTGTAGATATAATGAGCCATGCATGACAGCATTTCATCTTACACAGCATCTTGTCAGATCCAAAGTCTATTTCTCTATCTTAAATTTTATTACTGCTTTCATTACATAATCATTTCTACAGGCATTTTCATAACCTGTTGGATTCAGAATGAATTATCAAAATATCCTCAAAACTACTTCTTTATATTCAACCCTCCAAATCCATATTATAATTCAGAGCTCACAACATAGATGAGAAAACACCCAATACAAGAGAGTATCAAGGCAGCCATGGATTAAACCCTTGTACACCAAAAGATAGAACAGAGTCAAATCAATCATCTCTTACAATGATTAAGAAATGCCAAGCTAAAAGCACATGAGAAAAGTAGCTGGACAGGAAATCCTGAGTATTCTAAAATAGATATTGTCACTCATTCCTGTTGGAGCTGCTCCACTTCACATGAAACAATGAAATGATTTGGTCCAGGAACAGAAAGGATAGTCTAACAACACAGAGAAGACCTGAAAAGGAGTTTTGCAACTAATGTACTCCAAAAGCAGGAAATCAAGTCCAGTGGAGAAAAGTAACACATCCCAGAGAAAAAAACAGTTTTGTCCTGATCCATAACTATTTAATTTCTTTTTCAATGTATTCAGTAGCTCACTTACCAAGCTGCTCATGCTGCCTGGTGCTTTTACAGTGATGAAAGTACACAGGGTCACTGGGGTTCCCTGAACTCACACCATAGTGGCATTTAGAACAGAGAGATTTCATACTCATCTGCATAGCTGGAACCCCTCAGCCAGTGTACCTCACTATCCCCCAACTTAAAAAAGGAAATATTTTAGAACCAAAATCCCAGGCCCACAAAATGTCTGTAACTACTCTGGGGAGCCTGCAACCTTTCTTCCCTACTGTGAAAAATGCATATTTTCTGATTGGCTTTTCGCAAATATTAAAATGAATACTATATGTGTTATGTTGGAAAGTTATGCTGTATTCATCTTTTTTAAGTAGTGCTGTATTATTTTAAGTAGTATGGTAAATAGCAGGGTTTTTTTAAGCTATAGCACAAGATTAAAATAGAAACTGTGTGATGTAAGGTAATTTTTGTAACTAGCTGAAGGAATGGAAGAGACAATTAAGAAATTCTTCACACTATCCTATCTGGATAGAGATAACAGCACCAGACACGAAGATCCCAAAAGAAGAAATACTGCTTCCTTATCGGGAAAGCTCAGACTTGGAGGAGCCAGGGGGGGTTGATTTACAAGATGGGAGGGGGAAGCTGAGATGGAAGAAACACCCTAGTTTGAAAAGAATGTTTGAATTGTGTATGAGCTATATGAATATTCAACAGGCTATTGCTTTTAAGGGGTAATCTTTTGTTAGCAAGGTGTGCCTGGTGGTGAATGCCAGACACCAGGATGTCTGTAATTCTCCGTTTTATTGTCTGTTATCGTCCTAATTTTCCTTATTATTTATTACCACTTTTACTACTATTTTTTATTATTAAACTTTTAAAATTTTAAAACAAGTGATTGGCGTTTTTCACACCTACAAAACCTTTGTAACCATCATCATCCACCCTCCCTCCCTGAGGCTTCGGCTGCCAGTGTTCAAGCCATGCTCTGACATAGCACAGCTGCGTAACCTGGAGCAGAGTGCTGTGAGAACAGCTGGGAGAGGCCTTGTCTGTGCTCCCACCCATATACACCTCCTGCCCCTTGGCTCCTGAGCTGCAGTTAAGCTCAGGATTCGGCCTTAGTTTGCTTCTAGGCTGTGCTCTAGGTATACTTGGCTTGGTCAAGGTGACGTCCTGGCTAGACTCATCTGCACTTGGTCAATATAGACAAGTCTAGTAAGGAAAAAAATGGTGGTGGTGTTATCCTTAATATTCATTTCATAGTCCCAAAATAAGGTTTTCCCTTCTTTTTAAGTAAATTTGGATATACAATGAACACTTGGGTTTTTCATTGATATAAAAATGGATTTCACAAAATTAATTAGAATTTTTTTTTCCTAATCAACAATCTTTTAGTATTTATTTTCCAGGTGCATTACATTTGACCTAACATATAAGCAACAAAACCCAGTCATCACTGAAATATACCTCCAGCTATTCACAGAGATCCTGGCGCTCCTTTCTGTACAGTCAACAGGTCCACAGTTCCCATGCTGCTGCATGCAGTTGACTCCTCTGAATGGAGGAATAAAGACTGTTTTTTCCTAACATAAATGAGTGCTGCTGAAAGGTTGTCTATTAACTTTCTCTAGCAGTACTGCAAAGAGCCTTTCTGGGACAGAAGAAGAGAGAAATCATGACACATTTTCAAGAAGATGGCCGTTTGTGTAACTATAAAAATATATTCTCCCTATTAAAAAGAGAAAGATTTTAAACACGTGTACATACGTATGTGCAAAGAATAGCTGAAATATTTGAGAAATGCCTCTTTCTGGTAATGTCTCTATAAGGGGATAAACATATAAAGGCAGTGCCAAAAGGAGAATACGGTGATGAAATATCTCCTAAAAGGAGGAGGAACAGCAAATACAACGCAGCCGTGCGCACGTTAGGGACCCGGGCTGATCTCTCGACAGGCCACCAGGGCGAGCTCTCGCCCAGCAAATCCAGCCCCAGCCCTGCAGCTCCACCACTGGTTCTTCCCTCCTCCCGTGCTGTCAGGCAGGGGAGGGCAAAAAAAACCCCCACGCTTTTTAAGGCTTAATGTCTCCTCTTCGAAACCTTTTATACCTTCATGCCTCTTTCTTGAGCAAAACGAGTGCCAGTGGGCAGAAATGCTATTAGCCACAGAAATATGTTGCTGCAGATGCAGATTTCTAGTGATACTGAAACTTACAGAGGTTTCAGTATCTGAAGGCTCAAAGAGAGTTTTATAATGATCAAAACATGGTTGTTTTAGCTGTACAAAGATTCTTCTAGATACAAATATTCATCTTAACTAAATTTGCCCTTAGTGGTAGGCTCCTTAAAATCCATTCTCTTCTATGAATTCCTCTATTATGAAGATATAGAGCATTAAATATCAACGAACACCTTGCAAATTCCAAAATTATTTGGTGAGGGGGACACACCACAGATCACAGACTTTTCAACAGCTGTCAGCTGCAGTGCAATCATCAGTCTCCAGAGAAATGGGATAAAGACAACCAAAAGTCAAATTAAACCTGAAGAACAAACACTTTCCTCCACACTTCAAACATTAGTATTTTAACCCTGCTTGTATGTAGTCCCTGTTAAAAATTTCTAATATTTGGATAATCACCTTGAAAAGCTAGCTACTGGCAGCAGATTTTTTTTGTTTCATAGTCACATTCAGTCCCAGATGTTGTAGAACCTCTTATGTAAGTGGCTATGTCTTCAGTTATAGCTGTACACACAGTATTTAGTCCCTGATGCAGACACTGCAGAGGGAGGGAAAACTCTCAATGTAATGTTTTAAAAGATACCACTGAAGTCTAAATCATAGATAACGCAGATAAGTAGTTCTTCATATTTCTAATGCATTATCATGTAAGAAAGACAGGGCTCAATTTGGTCATACAAACTTCAGACTGTATTAATCATTCTCACATAAAATGACTTACAAGTATTTTTTAAATGCAGTATGGCCGTAAATGGCTGGTTTGCAGTGACACAAATTAAAGCACATTTATTATCCATGAACAAAAATGTAACTTGCATTAGTTGTAGATTTCAATTTAACTGTGTACTAAAAGAGGTGATATTCTGACATTGCAAACTCACTGTTTAGTTTTATGGCTTCCTTATGTTTGCACCTATGTACAATATCTTCGTCCTATGTAATTTACATCCCAGGTTCAGCTTACCACCACGAAAACCAGAATATCCCCTTCTCTTAGCCACAAACTCCTGCTCTTTACTGTGTCTGGTTTAGCCTGCACCTGATATAAGCTGATTTAACCACCAAGTATTTTGCTGGGCTAGAGAGTTAAATCAGCTCAGGAAAAATCTGACAGAGCCAAGGCAGGACAGTGAAAGGAGGCCTGGCTCGCTGTTGCAGATGGAGCCCAGGAAGATCAGCTGGCTAATTTAGCTGGATAAGTCCAATACCCACAGTCAGGTCTTATGAACAGCTCTCAGTTTATCTCCACAGCTATTTCTGTCAAGGTTATGCTTCTTGCTAGTTCCAACATGGAGTTGGAATCCCGTGGCCTGCTCCAGAGAGGTGACTCCCACACGGACAGGGGATGACCTGATAAAGTTGCACTCAACAGACTGGAAAGGGACTCGCTCTGCTGTATGCCACTCCTCTTATCACCAGATGACCCTGAATTGTTACTTTACAGAAAAGCACTGTGCTAAAATAGACTATTTCAATCGTTACGTACACAATTATCAAAATTAATCTAATTGCTTTATAGCCCTCTGTAGTGCAGCTAAGTTGCTAAAGAACTATCACGACTTGACAGTTACATCTTCCCTTTGGCATTAATTCCTGAAAGGTGATACTCAGACTTCTTTTGAATGGCAGCAGTAGTCAGTACAACTAAGAGCTTAAAAGCTCCCTTAAGTTTTTTAAGCAGAAATTAAGCTGAAATTTTCTCCAATTCACAGCCTCCTGGTAGAGAGAATAAACTTTATTTCTGAGAGCATAAGTACTCAGCTGCCTCATTCTTGCCTATCAGTTTTATTCTGGGTAATCCAAATTGGCATTCATGAAAGCAAACAGTATAATCTACATCAAGCAATCAATGCTGGTAAACTCATTACAGTTCTTACTAGTCTAGCCTTTAAATTCAACAGACAAACACAGATTTATCAGGTTTTGTATTTCCTTCAAAAGCAACATTCTACACTGTATAATCATAGGGGCAAAGTAACCAATAAAATGTGAATTCTACAAAACTTAATCTAAAATCTGCGTTGGTTTAGCACAGTCAATAACAGAATTGGTTTGCATTCTTATTACTCCAGCTACCAATGTTCAAAATGACTGTCACAAAGGATTACATTTTCCTGCTGCCAGCAAAATGACTGCTAAAACATAAATGCCAGAAAAATCTTCTAATGCAAGAATTCTACAAGACAGAGATAACTACTCTGTTTATCTCTGTGTCCTTCAAATGCCTATTCACAGTCATAAAGCAACATATCTCACTCTGGGAATCATAGAGGCACAATTAGGAAATCAAATCTTGAACTGCTGGTAGGTGAGTCTTAGAAAAAGATAAACTTTCTCTTCTTAGACTCCTAAATAACAGAATTGTATTTTCAAATAAGTAAGACCACTCCTCAGAAAATAATTCTTCGACTTCACACAACTCTTCACAAAAACCTGACAGATTTTTTTTTACTTACAACCCTGACACTGACCTCTCATATTTATTTTTGACAGTCATTCTCACATATATGTTGGAAGAGTAACCACCCTTTTTATTTCTCGTATAATTTGTGATCTGTGAGGAACACCTATTAAAACTGCAAATCATACAGAAAAGCTTCATGAGTCTTTTAAAGAGGTCGCAATTGAATTTTGCCTTCTTGTGCTGGTATTGGCTGGGGTAGAGTTAATTTTCTTCACAGTAGCTGGTATGGATCTGTGTTTTGGACTTGTGCTGGAAACAGTGTTGATAACTCAGGGATGTTTGCTTATTGCTGAGCAGTGCTTGAACAGAGTCAAGGCCTTTTCTGCCCCTCACAATAGCCCAGCATCAAGGAGCTTGGAGGTGCACAAGAATTTAGGAGGGAACACAGCCAGGACTGCTGAGCCCAAGTGACCCAAGGGAAATTCCATGCCACAGGGTGCCCTTCTCAGTCTATAGAGCTGCAGGAAGGAGGAGGAAGGGGAGGATGTTGGGACTGATTGTGTTTGTCTTCCCAAGTCACTGCTATGTGTGCTGGAGCCCTGCTGTCCTGGGGATGGCTGAACACCCATGGGCCCATGGGAAAGGGTGAATTAATTCCCTGTTTTGCTTTGCTTGCATGAATGGCTTTTGCTTACCTATTAAATTGTCATTATCTCAGCCCACGAGTCTTCTCACTTTTACTCTTCTTATTCTCTCCCCCAGCTCAAGGGGAGGAGTGAGGAAGCAGCTGCACAGGGCTTTGTTGCCAGGTGAGCTTAAAGCAGGACGCATCATTAAGAAGAACCCAGAGATAACCATTCTTCACTGCAATACAAAGGTTCCTTTTCAGTTCCATAAACATTAATTATCAGGAGAGTTTCAGCTACCAATAGACTAAGCTCTGTGTTTGTGAAATTGTAAACACAGTGAGGGCTTTTATTTTTTGCACTGAACATCGCCGATCAATTTCTTTCAAATACCTTCCTCTCCAAGTACAAAGTTCATTAAATCGTTGCTTGCAAGTTTGGTTTTTTTTTTGTATTCCGTGGGGTTTTTTCCCCAGTCTAGAGTTAAACGTGTAAGACGAAACAAGTGACTGGCACATGCAAGCCTGGGCAGACTTCTTCAGGATGGTGTGGGGGGTTGTAAGTTATTTCAAGTAGCTTATTAACACAAGCTGTTAACAACGCTGCATTGCAGAAGTTGCACAGGCTGCACTTCATGTCCCAAGCTGCAAACCCTGCCAGGGACACTGGAAACGCATGGAAAGGTCTCATCTCCGGAGCAGCGCGGCTCCCTTTAGCGCGCCACAGATCGCAGCTGCCCTCGCACGGACGCTGCTCGGCAGGGTGGCACTGGGCCGCCAGCCCCGTGTCCCTCACGCCTGCGGCAGCCGCTGGAGCCGCCACTCCCCGGGGGGAGGGAGGGCCGCGGGTGGATGAACAAAGGCCCCCAGGGTAGGATAAGGGGCGCTAACGACCTCTCGGGAGAATGGTCGCCCTGGTGAGCGCTGGAAACCAGGAGAAGACGGAGACCTGCCAACCACTCGGCTTCATTTTCGCTCCCCCAGCACCGAGAGTCCCCAGAGAAGCTCGGCAGAAGCCAGCCGGTTTCTCTCATGGCGGTGTGAGGCACGAGACGCGCAGAGAGGAGCCGAGCGCCAAGGCCGGGGCACAAGGACAACAGCGGAGCCGTGAGGCCCCGAGCACCTGCCGGGGAGGACCCAGTCATGGCAGGGGGCGCCACGGGGCACCGAGGGCGCGAACTACAGCTCCCAGCATGCAACGCGCAGAAACTGCGCATGCGGCTCCCTACGTTCCGGCCCCCACCCTGTGGAGGGGGACTCTCCAGCGCCGCCCTGCCGCTGCCGGCGGCTACGGCGGCCCAGGCCTGGCGCTTCTCCCACCGCTCGCCCTAGCTAGTTATGGCTCTAATCGTGACTCTTCGCTCTTCTCGGTACCCGGGAGTGCCGCCACGACCGGAAGTGCCCGTTGCCATAGCACCTCGTCTCCCCGATGAGCATCCCGGGTGTCCCCGGAAGCGGTCGGAGCCGGTGTTCCGTGTGGAGACGCTCCCCGTCGCTCCTGCGGCCGCGACCCACGTGGTGCCGCCGTTAAACACCGCGCATCATTCATTGCAGCGCCGCGCGGGGCGGTGCTGACCACGCCTCTCCGCGCGCGCCATTGGCCGAGCGCCGCTCCGCCCGCCAATCGGCGCCAGCCACGCTCCGACCGCAGGAAACCGCACATGGAAAGTCACGATTGGCGGCGACGGCCGCAGGCCCCGCCTTCGCAAGCTCTCCATTGGCTGCGTGTTTGGCGTGGTGCGCTGCTATTGGGCCGAGTGGCGCGGCCCCCCCTACCCTGGGGTTGATAAGGTGGAGGGGGAGGGCCGCGGCCGCTCCAGCGGGATCGGCGGCGGCGCGGGACGGGTTCAGGAGCGCTGGGCGGCGGCGCCAAGGGCTCTTCTCTTGTCACTGCGGCCGCCATGAAGTCGGTCTGGGGGCTCGCTCTGGCGTGTGTGCTGCTCCTGGCCGGTGAGCGCCTGCGGGTTTCTAGAAGGTTCTGGCAGAGGGGTGTCGGGGTCCCGGCCAACAGCTCCCCCCTCCCCCCGCCTTCCCCCGCCGTGTGCTGGGGTGAGGGGGACGGAGGCCGCCAAGGGGAGGTGGGGTCTCGGGCGGGACCCCTCAGTCTGCCCCGCGGCGAGGGGAAGCGGTGCTCGGGCCTCCGCGGGCCCTGCCCGGGCCCGGCCCTCTCCGAGGATGGGGCGGCGGGGGGAGGGGGCCGTGCGGCTCATGCGCCGTCGCGGGCGGGGGCGGAGGGTGGGAGGGGGCCTCCCCTTGCCCGTCTCCCATGTCTCCGGGTGGGCTTAACTCCCTGGGGAGGGGCCGGGGGACTCGAGGCGCAGCGCTGAGCCTGAAGGCGTGGGGAGGGGTAAGCGAAGAAGTTGGGCAGTGCGTAGTATGGTGATCGGGCTCAGAGCGCTGGTTTCCTTCTTTTCCTAGCGTCGGTCAGAGCCGATGAGGTGGATGTAGATGGGACCGTGGAAGATGACTTGGGCAAAAGCAGAGAAGGGTCTCGAACGGACGATGAGGTTGTTCAGAGGTTGGTACCTGGGGCACTCTCGTTTTGGAAGGGTCAATTTGAGCACCAGTAATGTCTCAGAAGTAAGGAGGAAACGCTGTCCAAAAGAGATTCAGTGAGCTAGGGGAAATAAAATATTTTTGTAGAAGACTGTTTCCTTCTAAATAAAAGCGAATTTGAGAATTTGGATTCAGGAAAGTTTAAGTTGTTATTTTTAAATATCGATAACCGTTAACTGGGATTTACTCATGCGTGTCATAAATGGTGTCAGTTTAGTGCCCATGAAATGCCTCACCCCTATGAGGTGCACCCTATGCTGAGGGTTGCAGTAGCTTTGAGATTGCCTATATTATTCCCTGAGTTTTTTGTGAAAAAAGTCTCAGCATGAATTTTCACTCAGATTTAGATTATGGTTATGTAGTTGAGGATTGCCATTCTTGCACTTGATTCATTTGATCATGTAATTTTGTGCTGCATCAGTGATTAAGTGTTATTGCTACTGCTTTGTGATAAAATTAAATTAGTCATGCTGTTTGTGGATGAGACTCCTTGATAGGTTTTTCACTGTCCTAACAGAGAGGAAGAAGCTATCCAACTAGATGGCCTAAATGCATCCCAGATCAAAGAAATCAGAGAAAAATCGGAGAAGTTTGCATTTCAAGCAGAAGTGAACAGAATGATGAAGCTAATTATCAATTCTTTATATAAAAACAAAGAGGTTAGTGCATTCCTCTGCATATCATGTTAGAATTTTGGGAGATGTGTGTCTCCCTCTCTCCTGGCATTCCTGACTACTGGTTTCTATTTCAGATTTTCCTGCGGGAACTTATTTCAAATGCATCGGATGCTTTGGATAAGATACGGTTGATATCATTGACTGATGAAAATGCTCTTGCTGGCAATGAGGAACTTACAGTCAAAATCAAGGTAAGAAGAATACACTGCATCATTGAATTTGTATTTTTGGCTTAATACTGACGCAAATAAAAACTAGCACCACGTAAGGACCCTTGCAATTCTTATTCTCTCCCCTGTATCAAAGGCTGCTCCTCTTTAATGGTAAAAATATGTTTCTGGTTTTATAAAGCAACTGAAATATTGGACTACTTTGAAGGAAGGTCTTCTTCATTTCTGTAGTTAATGCAGATTCAGTTTATTGTAGCCAAGCATGTTTGAATTTGAATAGCTACTATGTACCACTTTTCATTGGCATGTATTAAGATTCACAGTGAAGTCAAACTGCCTTTTTGTTTTTATTTTCTTTCAGTGTGATAAAGAGAAGAACATGCTTCATGTTACAGACACGGGTATTGGCATGACAAAGGAGGAGTTAGTTAAAAACCTGGGTACCATTGCAAAGTCTGGTACAAGTGAATTCTTAAACAAGATGACTGAAATGCAGGATGATAGCCAGTCGACATCTGAGTTAATTGGCCAGTTTGGTGTTGGCTTTTATTCTGCTTTCTTAGTAGCAGACAGAGTTATTGTCACATCAAAACACAACAATGATACTCAGCATATTTGGGAGTCAGATTCAAATGAATTCTCTGTGATCAATGACCCAAGAGGGAACACCTTAGGACGTGGCACAACCATAACGTAAGTATTGAGTTTCTTCAGTCTTAAAATAAGAAAGATTATGTGGGTACACTTTGTTTATTGGAATATGTGAGTGACTTTAGCTTTGTGACTGATTTATTTCTTGTAATACAGCTTTATTTAGTTTAATAGAAATATGCAAAAAACAAACTGCATCCAAAAAGAAACATAGTTCACTTCATGTTCTGTTAGATGAGCTAACAAAGCTACAAGTGTCTTGACAACTGTCAGCAAGTAGTTCCAGACAGTTCATCTGCCTTCATGCTCATTCAGTCACTCAGTACAATTCTGGCCTGGCAAAACTTATACAGGGGCTGTGTAGCTTTGCTTGGAAACTGGCTGCTGTTTATATATCAGTGAGGCTGGCCTGATGCAAATTTTGAACTGGAGGCAGTTTGCTAGTCCTATTCTCATTGCTTTCATGAGCAGGTAAATTTGGTCTGGATTTAGAGGATGTCTTTCTGGAGGAGGCACTCAGTGTAAAATTTGATCTTGGTGCTCTAGTTTGAAGTAAAGCCCATGAGGGTGCGTCAAGATCCTGATAAGTATCTATATGATTTGATGTTTTCATTTAAACTTTTGAATATTGTGTTCTGCCTCAGCTAGTGAAAACAATTACTGATTGAGTAAGCATTATATTTTTTGAGAGATACTTGGAGCTGAACTAATAAAAAACCTCACTTGCATAAATCTGAATTGCTATGGCTGCAGCAAAAATCACAGGTTGTTCTGAGTTGGGACCCACAAGGATCATCAAGTCCAACTCTTAAGTGAATGATCCTATATGTGGATCAACCCCCATTCTTGGTTATTAGCACCATGCTCTGGCTCAGCTGGTCAATCTCAGAGGCATAAGAAATGTATATTCTGCTACAAAACTGTCAAAATACTTATCCAGCACTAAAAGGTTTGGCATTTTTGTTTTGTTTCTTCTTCTTTAGCCTTGTCTTGAAGGAGGAAGCATCTGATTACCTTGAGCTGGACACTGTTAAAAATTTAGTGAAGAAATACTCCCAGTTCATAAACTTCCCCATATATGTGTGGAGCAGCAAGGTAAGTGTGTTTAACTGAGTGTTGTCCAATATAAGCTTTGGTTATGACAGCTGTCTGGCCAGATCTTTCATGAAGGCTGAGGGCCTGCCATAGAGCTGCTTCTTGTCTAATTTCTAAAATTCTTCTCTGCCTGACTCTTCTGGCTACTATTTTACTAGTCTGGTCTGTTGCAAAAATCACAAACTTTAAAGGAACTTGGTTTTTTTCTGACTCAAAGAACTTCACCACTGGAAAAACACTGCTAATTACTAATAAAGATCTATCTTCCCCTGGCTTTGGTAGATGGAAGCTCTGTTAAGCTCTCAAGCAGAGCCATGGCTAGATCCACCCTTCTGAAAAACAGGGCAGCATCATAGATTTTGGGCTTGTTGTGATGTTTTCTTGGTGTAGCACCAACTTAAAATTTACCAAGTCTCTGATAAGCATTATGTGTAAAGCATTGAAAAACTTACATCTGGATGTGATGATCTTCTAGTGTATTGAAGGAAAGTATGTATTAATGAAAAACCAACTGAAAAATTCTACCCATAGAGAAGTTTGCAACAGACTAACAGCAGAAGTCAGGCTAGTGCTGTGGAAGATTAAACTCTTTGAGAGAATAGTAGGAACATATCTGGTAGGAAGTCAAGGTGTTCACATCCCCACCTGTGGCTATCTCTTTAGACAGAGACTGTTGAAGAACCCATTGAAGAGGAGGAAGCAAAGGAGAAAGAAGAAGAAACAGATGATGAAGCAGCAGTTGAAGAAGAGGAGGAAGAAAAGAAACCAAAAACTAAGAAGGTAAGCTTTGTTAACCTTGGGGTCTTCTAACTCATATCAGATAGCAATTCTCCTAGGTAGCCTTGCAGAGGTGCATTTCAGTAGTGTGTGCTTTCAAGAAGCAAATCCTTTTAAAATGAGACGGTAGGAGAGAAGATTTTCAATGAAACAGGCTAGGTAGATGTCAGGCCAATGATTGGCAGTAGCCTTGTGGCCACAGCTAATTATAAGTACTTGCATGAGCCACTTGAAATGATAGCAGAATTCTGTAATCTGACACTGTTGATGAGTTTAAATTTAATATACTCTGCTGGGAAGATTTTTCCAGAGTGGCATTGGAACAGAAATACTGGTGCTTAGTGAATATGTTAAATGTACATGGAACACACTACATTTTAGACTAGTTTTGTTCCCATGTGTTGCCCTAGTGTATATAGTTAAAATGATAATGTGCAGGTCATTGCATAATTTTATAAATTAGAAAGAGCATGTTTGGGTTTTTTACATGCTATTTTATGTTTTGGCTTCAGTGGAGTGCCTTTAATTGGCTTAACCTGAAGTAAAGAATAAGTCTTTTTTGATACTATTGTGTTTATTTACTTAGGTTGAAAAGACTGTCTGGGATTGGGAGCTCATGAATGACATAAAACCAATCTGGCAGAGACCATCTAAAGAAGTTGAAGAAGATGAATACAAAGCTTTTTACAAAACCTTTTCCAAGGTAAGCTCTGGGCCTCAAGATGATTCCAAAGCAAGAGGCTTGCTACAGTATCTCTTGCTATGTAAATAAAACTGAGTGCTTATAAGATGGGGTATTTCTGAAGAATTAATTGCTCTCAGTAGATGAAACTGCAGCGAGCCTGAAGGTATAACATCTCAGTCGGGAATTAATCTTTTCTTCCAGAGAGAAGGTACTGCTATTGAAGTGTTGATTGGTCTAGATTTGGAAAGTATTACATTGCAGCTCATGTGGAGCTTACTTACGTGTTTAAATGTTGACAGGGAGATTTGTATTTAGTCTGAGGGTTGTGGTGTTTGTTGCACGTGGTGGAAGAAAGAGGGGGACAGTTTCCTAGAAGTGTTGTCTTTGTATCAGTACAGCGTAATGTGTTACTTAACAGTATCTTAACTGTTGGTTATTGTCCTGTTGGTAAACTTTTAGTGACTGGCTTGTTAAAATCCAGCAAAATTTGGGAGGTCTCCAGGAGGATTACTTAGGAAGGTTTTTTGTTTTTTTTTTTTACACAAGTAACTCTCCTCTTGTAACATAAACTTTTGTCTCCTTGGTAGACTCCAGCAAAGCATGGCTATGTAGATCAGTTGTGAAATAATTGCGCTTATTTGCCAAACTGGTTGTTATTACTGGAAGTGTATTAATTCACTGGTATTTTCCCCATGTCAGTTGAAAGCATTCTCTCTTCACAGGAACACGATGACCCAATGGCATATATCCACTTCACTGCTGAAGGGGAAGTAACTTTCAAATCCATCTTATTTGTTCCTAATTCTGCTCCACGTGGACTGTTTGATGAATATGGATCCAAAAAAAGTGATTTCATTAAGGTAGGACAGAAAAGTGTGTGGCTATGGTTTTGTGGAAGAGAAAAAGAATGCTAAATTAACTTGGGTGCTCTCTGCTCTTGTAATTCAGCTGTACGTTCGAAGAGTGTTCATCACTGATGACTTCCATGACATGATGCCCAAGTATCTTAACTTCGTTAAGGGTGTTGTAAGTATTACAAATCTTACTTTCATTTAATTTCTTTTTACCTTCAAATACTGCCAGATATACTTATAACTTTTTTCTCAATTAGGTGGATTCTGATGATCTTCCTTTGAATGTGTCCCGTGAAACACTTCAGCAGCATAAATTGTTAAAGGTAAGGTAATTGGTTTTAAATTCCTTCATTGTAAGCACACAACAGCAGCAAGGTTTAGAAAGCTTAATAGCTTCATGAATTTTATTACGTGACTCTAAAATTAATGTAAAGGAAACTCAGTTATTGTAGTTTCCAGATTACTTGTCTACTTCTGATCAGGGATATAAAGTGGAATTTGTATTGAAGTCAGGTTGCATTGAAGGCTAAATTGGAAGGGAATTGTTGTAACTCAGTATTGCTGCTTTTTCTTAGGTGATCAGAAAGAAACTTGTTCGCAAAACTCTTGATATGATCAAGAAAATTGCAGAGGAAAAATACAACGACACATTCTGGAAAGAGTTTGGTACTAATGTGAAGCTTGGTGTTATTGAGGATCACTCCAATCGTACCCGGCTCGCTAAACTTCTGCGCTTCCAGTCTTCTCATCATGAAAGTAACCTCACAAGCCTTGATCAGTATGTGGAAAGAATGAAAGAGAAGCAAGACAAAATCTATTTCATGGCTGGTGCCAGCAGAAAGGAGGTATGTAAGAATGAAAGAAAGAGGGAAGGAGTACAGTATATTATAGCTTGTAGTTTTAGTACTATAAATGCTGTGAGTTGTGTATTTGCTGTAGATGTGGAGACTCCATGCTTATGTTACTACTGCAGTTCAGATTTTCTGGTACCAGTAGTTGCCAGATAGTTGTACATGTTTTGGTAGCTGCTGCTACAAATGCAATTAAACTGACAATCTTAAATGTTTTCATCCTAGGCTGAGTCCTCACCATTTGTTGAGCGTCTGCTGAAAAAGGGCTATGAAGTGATTTATCTGACTGAACCTGTAGATGAATACTGTATTCAGGCTTTGCCAGAGTTTGATGGCAAGAGGTTTCAGAATGTTGCAAAAGAAGGAGTTAAGTTTGAAGAAAGTGAAAAGTCTAAAGAGAGTCGGGAAGCCTTGGAAAAGGAATTTGAACCCCTCTTAAACTGGATGAAAGACAAAGCTCTCAAAGACAAGGTAAAATATTGTATTTTATGTAGTGATTATTTTTATCCATCATAGTTGCTACAACATACCTTGCAGATTATTTGAGCACGGACTTGACAGTAGCTTCTCTGTCTTCATGGGTGAACCTTTATGGTAGCATCTTTATTCAGCAAGATAATGAGTTAGATCATAATCTTAAGCATTTTTCAGAAATTCTTGAATTGACTGGGAAGTGCAGAGTTATTTACTCACTGTGTAAGCTATTAGCTTTGTGAACTAACATTAGGGTGTTCTGGTGGTTTTTTTTCCTACAGATTGAGAAAGCTGTGCTATCTCAACGTTTAACCCAATCTCCATGTGCTCTTGTGGCTAGTCAGTATGGATGGTCTGGTAACATGGAAAGAATCATGAAGGCTCAAGCTTACCAGACTGGGAAGGATATATCTACAAAGTAAGCTTCCAGTTCTGTAGCAGCAGACATGAAATGCAGTTGATGGCCTCCCTTGCTTGGTGTGCCCATAACAAGCTTCTGCCCAGTTCAGATTATTCTGGGTGTTTTTGAAGTCATTTACAGCCAACTTAGTCTCCATTATAGCCTTAAATTGTTATTTTCAAGCCCAATATGTAAAACTGCCTGGTGAGGAAGACTGATGAGTGGCATTTGGTATCTGCCATTTGTTGACAAGAGAAGATTAACTTAGTAACTTGAATGCTTTTTATAGTTGCACCAGTATTAAAGGTGTGGGGGGGGGAATATACTTGTTACTGTGACTGGTTACTGTGACTGTAACCACTATATGTAGATTTAAAGGGATATTTGGGTCCTGTACTTTAAAACTTAATGCTGTAATTTCTCTTCTCAGTTACTATGCCAGCCAAAAGAAGACATTTGAAATTAACCCCAGGCATCCACTGATCAAGGACATGCTGAGGCGAGTCAAGGTAAATAAATAACAGTAGTGAAACATTCACTGACTTGGCTGCATAAAACCTGCTTTAACAGATGTCTTTTGATTTTTCTGGTGTTCTTCCATGTTAGGAAAATGAAGATGACAAAACTGTTTCAGATCTTGCAGTGGTATTGTTTGAAACTGCAACTCTGAGATCAGGATATATGTTGCCAGACACTAAGGAATATGGAGACAGAATAGAAAGGATGCTTCGTTTGAGTTTAAACATTGACCTGGATGCAAAGGTTAGTCTGTCTTCCACTTGGACTGATAATTGACATAGTGTTGCTCCATCTTAAAAAGTGCAGCTGCTTGATGCACTTGCATAAAATGAAATGTATCTAGCCTCTTGCACTTGTGGGCCACCAAAAGTGTGGCCATGAGTCTGTACTTAATATTCATGTTCACTCTTCCTTGCTCTTCTTTGTAGTTGCTTGAGATGCTGCTATTTCATTATGCTTCTCAAGTGTATTCCTGTCCTTAATCAAGTGCTGGCTCTACAGGAGTAAATGGGGCACACAGGCCTTTGGCCCCGTCTCTCTAATGGAGAAATTCTTAAGTGGGTACAAGTAATACAGGTTCTTATAATGCTGTTCAAGAACTTCTGTTGGCTGTTTTGCTGGAGTGGATCAGTGCTAAACAGATCTTACTTTTTCCTTCAGGTAGCTGGTGGCCAATGTTAAGAAATAATAGTGAATACCTCCATAGCCTGTATTTAGCTAGTGCACAACTAGTTAAACAACCTAAGCAAGTAAAGGAAATTGCTTGTGACCTTTGTGTACAGGTGGATGAGGAACCTGAAGAGCCTGAAGATGCAGCTGAGGAGGCAGAGCAGGATGAAGAGGAAGTGGATGCTGATGCTGAGGACAGTGAAACACAGAAGGTAGAGTCTCATGTTTGATGCTTTCTTGTCAGTATTTTTGTGCAACTTCATCTGTGGGTGGTGTACCTAGCAATAAAGTTCACTTTGCCTTTCACGACACTAGATATTAGTGTCAAGCATTCCAGGTTTTTCTTGGAGGAGGAAAAAACTGCAGTACAAATTTATTATTAAACTGTATTGTGAAAAGATGACACTGAGCTATGTTCAGAGCTAAATTAAGCTTTAGAGATTATAACAGTGCCCTGTGGCAAGAAAATGGCAGCAAATCCTCTGGTGAAAATAATTATCCATGGTGTTTCCACAGCTTGTGGGCAAAAACATGAACTTGTAATTGTGTAATTTTAAATGCTTACAATACAGGCTTGGAACAACACTCCAGACAAACACCATTGCTTCTGAACAGTTCACCTGTCATGTGAAGTCAGCCTTCACTTAGCTCATGTCTGCATGTTTTCTAATACTATAGCTTCGTGATAATACTAAACTTGTGAAGTTGTTGTGAGGTCCCAGCTGGGCCTGCTTTTTTGGGTTACTTTTGGAAAAGGCCTGCAAAATGATATCCTGTGACTAGTGCAAATATATAGCTTATAGCAATGTAATTTCCAACTGTTAAATGTCAGATTAGGTAAGAATAAATTTGAGTAACAGTGCTTACTGTACTATACCTACGTAATTTTGATGCCACTGCTGTTATGTTTGCACAGCAGTATAATGTGCAATGACAGTAATACAAGTTTCTGTTCTTCTGAGACAGTTCTTGTAACCTTTTTCTACTTTCCAAAAGTAATACCCTGATTGTCTTTTTGTTTTCACAGGAATCCACAGATGTGAAAGATGAACTGTAAACTGCACTCAGCTACTGTCCTGCATTGGGGGGTTAAGAGAGAATGTGAATTAGATTGTTTTGGTTTTTTCCACTGTAAAATGTTGAGGGATGGTATGGGGTTTTAAGGGTAAAGGAGTTTTTTTTTTAAGTTCACTTTTCTAAAAACATTCCTCATGAATGTAAATTTGTATTATTTAACTGACTTGGTGTAAAATCTTGTCATGTACAAAATAAAATGTTCCCAAACACCACCAACTCTAAATTTATACATAGCAAGCTCATCTTGTGGGCTGGCAGAAAAAAATGAAAGTGCACTCCTGGGTGTTCAGGTCCTTTGTGCAAACAGGCTGTTTGTTGGCAATCCTTGGGCTTTCCCATGCTGGCACAGCCATGCCTACTTGTAGCATCTGCCTGTGGCTGGGATTTACATTTACAAACCTGCTGTGCTGCTTAGCCAAATACACCTGGTAGCTGAGAGCTGCACTGGACTTGCTAATTGAAATAAGACTTTGAGTTAAGTATCTCCTGCAAGCTTTAGAAAGAGATGGGGTATTTCAAAATGGCATTGGAAGTGAATCTGACAGCTTGTGCTGGACTCTGACTTGACTCCATAGGATAGGCAGCAGAAGCTTTACAGATGAGGGGGGAAAAAAATGTTTCCTTTCACTAACTGTGGACAATTACCACCAGAACAGTCTTACTACCTGTGAGCTGGTACCATCCTCTATGGCACTTGGAAACCCTGCCTTTGACCTGTGTTGCTTCAGCAGTTCTGTTTTCTACAGTTTTTAAAGGTGGAAGTTCTTTTCGCACATTCTTAATGCTGTTACTCCTAAATGTTTTCACTCTTGTTCTAGGTTTCTTATGGCAAAGCACTGTAGATACTTAATGTAACTGAAGCTAAACCTTAGTTTTAGATATGTTGACCTTCCATTCATTATGTTAGCTTTATGTAGTGGTTGTATGAAGCACTACATTTTCTAACTAGCCTCTACTTGAAAACATCTTCACAGACTTGGTAGAAAGCGTTTATAGTGAGGATTTGGGGGATTTTTTTTTGCCTTCCCCTGTGGAAGAAGGACATAGGAGTAGTGCTTCTGCACAGTGATTCTACTTAAGAACCAATCTTTTCTGTTTTGTTAACAGAACTTCTGTGAAGTTACATGTTTCTGCAGTTGGAAGCAAAATAAGCTTTCTTACTAGGTGAGGGCACTAAACACCAACCTGAAGAACTTGCTTTCCATTTACTAGGCTTCTGTATTGCCCAAAATATGCCATGTACGAGTGTGGTTGTTGTGTTAGGGTTTTAGAGAGTTGGATTAAGTCTGAGATGTCAAGGAAAGGAAGTTTAGTTTTGGGGTTTCTCGAGGGAGTCGGGGGGGGCTCTGGTTTCTGCTCACTGATGTGGTATCCTAGAGCAGAGCCTTTTGTTACTGGCCCAGGCTGAGTGGTCTTCTGTCAG
Source organism: Irena cyanogastra (assembly GCA_013397155.1). NCBI lineage: Eukaryota > Metazoa > Chordata > Aves > Passeriformes > Irenidae > Irena > Irena cyanogastra. The sequence goes on from VWZV01016208.1 coordinate 622,088, forward strand.
CTTTAGAAGCAGCCTTTGGCACTAAGTTACCGAACAGGGCAGAAAGGGCACATCCCCTTACTGTAGCAGTGAAACTCTGCTCTGTAGCAATCAACCTCCTAAAGTATCACTTATTTTCAGTGATACACTCAGAAATGTATCATTACTACCCACACCTCTCTGTTTGACCTCTGAGTCGCAAAGGTTGCTCCTGCCTCCTCTATGGTTCCAAAGGATTTTGCCCAACAAACTCAAGGGGCAGGCTGGCCTCCTCCAGTATACTTAATCCATAAATTACCTGTAGATTCCAGCAAACTTTGTTCTGTTGTACAGAAGTTCTCGTTGCTTTGGTTGGTTTCAGGGTGACAAAACTGATTAAATTTCAGAAATAATAAAGAGCATATTTGAGAGTTATGCTTTGTGCTTCTTCATACACTTCAGCTGAGAGTATTATGTGCAACATAGCTGTGGTCCAGCTGCTTTCTCTACACCCTGCAGTGATAAGTGTTTGCTTTTAATAAGCACAAAATGCAATTGTAAATTTACCTTTTTTTGTCAGCTCCAAAGCAAAATGATGTCAGTAGTGGAAGTGTCTCTCAGTCAGCACTGTTGGTTTCAGTGCTGTAGTTATGCTGATTCTGGGGCTGTCACCTCTGCTGTTAAAACTTAGTGCATTGTCAGCTTTGCTATTCCTAGATGGGCACTAATGAGGACATTTCCCTCAGTGTTAGAAAAGGCAGAGCTCCGTGTTGCTCCCTGTTGCTCAGTTTCCAGTAGCAGCAGGAGACACTTAGAAATCCAAGCCTAATTAGTAGAAGCTTCCCTCTGCAGCCTTTAGATCTGAAAAACCTTTAGAAAAGAGGGAGAAATGCATCTTTCATGTCAGAAATCAACAGCATAAGAGGTGATAATCTGACAAAGTGTGAGTAACAGTCCAAGGGCTGGTGAATGCTGGCTTGTTTAAAGGGATCATCAAAAAACTGCTGCTCATGCCCCAGTTAGAACAGACACAAAATACTGCTGAACTGTCCCACTTTCTCTTCAATAAACTTTTATCTTCTGCTGAAGTAGAAGGTTGCCAATCTCAGCTTTTTTGGGGTGCAGTAAAGGAAAAAGTATTTTCACCAGAAGTGGATCTATTAAGATGTTTTCATTGATAGATTTTGTTTGGGCTTAACATCTGTGTTTTACCAGAGCTTCTCTCAATGCCTGCTGTCATTGCAAAATGCCTGAGAGAAAGGCTGTGAACTCATATAAAAAGGGCACACAAGAGCAGGAGAGGAGCTCATCCCACCAACAGCTGTAAAACTTGGTGAGAGCAGACACATGCATAAGAACTATAAATCTTTCTTCCTAGGAGAACCACTCTGGCTTATACAGGCATAAATAAAATAATAGCTTCATAGCCAGAACTGATGTAAATGCAGCACTTGCAATGATCATTTCCAGATCCCTCTGCTCTTACAAGACTTCCAAGTACTCTGGCAGTAGAAATTAGGGAGCTTTTTGTTTCCTTACTGGGTAATGTGTCAGACTGTGTTTTTATGAGTTAAACTTAAATGACAACTGAGGATGAAGCCTATGCTTTGTCCTGGCATCTTTCTCAAGGGAAAGCAATCCCAACCTTCCCAAGCTCTATATTGTACCATTCAAAGCTGGGTTGTCCAGCTGTCTTCACAGGATAGGGACTGAATCTTCAAGTTCCTGGTGCAGGAGTGTTGTGGTGATTCTGTTTCCAGACTGAAAGGTAAACCAGCCATAGACAGATGAAGATGCCCAAATGGAGAACAAACAAATCTGATTTCAGTGTAACCCGTATGTATTTGCTCCATTTTAACTGAGGTGACCAAGCTCTAAGATTCCAGCCTTTCAGTAGACCAAAGCAGATTTCCTGTCAGTGATACATCTGTGTCATGGTTTGACACCTTATTCTGAAGGATACTTAAAATGTAATCCAGATTTAAGAATTCACAAGCATTTTGGCACACTGATGGGAGTTTTACCAACAGCATTCACTGTATATTTTTAATGCTGCATGCAACTCTGCTGGAAGGAAAGCAAAAACGTATTACAGGAGCACAGTATTTCACATATGTATTTCTGCAACAGTTGGATAAATATTTTATCAGTTCTAGTTTTCACATCAATAACAAACTCTGGTCACTCTTGTGAAGTCTGAACTTCGCTTGATCTTTCTCTTAGACCCAACAGTTCTGTTCTCAGTTCTCCAGGCTTAGGAGGTATTTCAGGTATGCTCTATTAGAAACAGAGAAACGCATCAGTGTTGTGACAGAGGAAAAGCTAAACTCCCAAAACAGTAAATGAGCTTACTCTGGAAGAGCATGACAGCTAAACTGTGATTTTACCACTCTCTTTTCTGAGCAGAATATAATTCCAACATGCAAAACACTTTAACAATTATTATCTTTTTGTAATTTGACTTATTTTGAAGTAGTAAAATACAATTTGAAAAAAAAACCCATGAGATGAAAGGAAGAATGGACAGTTTGTTTTGAAGGAGCAAAGCTTCTTTTTGCCATTAAAGTGAGTTTGGCAGAGATGTTCTAGCACAGTTGAAGTTTCCACACATACTCTTGGTGATAGAAGAAAATGTTTCACTGCTTCTACTGCCCTGATTCAGAAATTGAGCATTGAAACTGGAGATAAAATTTTACAAAGGTATCATATAACATGACATTTCAAGAACTGCACCTCCTGAAAACTCATGCTACTTAAGAGATATAGATCATTTGATCACTCTGAATAAATATGTCAATTTGCCTGTAATGAAGGCCACAACAGAGACTACTAAAACACATAAATTCTAATATATCTATCAATGACTGAAGCATCATTGCTTAAATTTTGAGCTGTCAGCTCAAGCATGGTAATTTTTTAAAACTTACTTCCTTTTGAAAGTACCCCAGAGAATTAAAAAACCCAAGAAGTATATGCGAGCAGGATGACAGAAAGCTTCCAAGTCCTACCTCCAAGAGGCTAAACCAAACCATTATTATCCCTAGTGAATGATCTAATTCAGAGTTTAGTTCTGTGACTGTAATTTTGACAAAATTAATTTTGTAATTTTTGTAATTTTCTTGTCTGTCATAATTTCTAATATCAACTTCTGGTCGCCTTCATTTCCGTTACTGGAAGAAATAAAGTATATTTAAGTCTAGTACAGCCCCTTCTTGCCACTTTTGCATGCTCTTTTCAAAACCCAGCTTCCCAGAGCAGAGACCCCTTCTCGACACATGGTACTATGTCCAGAGTAGAGGCAACTCCCCAGAGGAGTCATAGAATCACAGAATTTTTAGAATTGGAAGGGACCTCTGGAGATCATGCAATCCAAGCCCCCTGCCAAGCAGGGTCACCTAGAGCAGGTGACACAGGAATGCGTTCAGGCGGGTTGGAATGCGTCCAGAGAGGGAGATCCCACGACCTCCCTGGGCAGCCTGTTCCAGTGCTCTGCCACCCTCAATGGAAAGAAGTTCTTCCTCATATCAAGGTGAAACTTCTTGTGGTTTAGTTTATGGCCTTTGCTCCTCATCCTGTCGCTGGGCACCACTGAAAACAGTCTGGTACCATCCTCTTGGCGCCCACCTCTGAGGTATTTATAAGCGTTAATGAGATCCCCTATCAGTCGTCTCTCCCAAGAGACGCTGCAGACCCTGCACCACCTTCGTGACCCTCCACTGAACTCGCTCCGGTAGCTCCTTGTCTTTCTTGTACTGAGGAGCCCAGAACCGGACACAGTGAAGTCCTGGCGGCCTGGCCAGTGCCTCTGTAGAGGCTGATCTCTGTCCAGAGCCAGGCCAGAGACCTTTCCGAGGCACAGCCTCTCCAGCAGACCCTCCTCCCGCACACACGCTACCAGCGACCGGGACCCTCCGAGCACTTACAAGGTCAGGCCTGTAGTACCTGTGCACGACCTCGGCCCCCGCGAACATGGCCAGCATGCTGGCCGCCAGCGCCCGCAGGTAGGTGGGCCAGGGCACGCCGGCGGGCATGGCTGAGGGGGCGGGCCCTGTGCCCGGACCGCGCCGGACGTGCGTCATCCCCGCCGCCGCCGTGGGGGGGAAGGGAACAGGGAAGAGGGAAGAGGTTGCGGAGGCCCGCCCTCAGCGGGGAGCATCGCGCCAGGCGGGGTGAGTCGCGACACAGCGCCCGCCCCTCGGCCCGGCCGCCCCCTCACGCCCCCTCACGCCCCCCGCCCGGCGCGGCCGCGGCTCCGCCCTGCGCCCCCATTGGCCGGCNGGCGCTCCCGAGGCTCTGAGGCTCGGAGCAGCGCGGGGCAGCGCGGCGGCCTTGGGCAGCGTGGGGCGCGATCGTGTCTCTGTCCCGAGGGGGCTTTGAAAATTACTTAATACCTGGTTTTGTTCCAGTGAACATATGCTTTTCTTTACCTTTTTCTTTTTTTCCCTTGTTTTTAGCATGAACGGAAGGGGGAGGGGGCGGGGAGAGGAAAAAATAATGAACTGAAGGGAGGGGAGAGGAACAAATCACAACCTTTTCCTCGTAATACTGAAAGTTCTTCTTTAAATGTTCTATAATATATATACATCAATAATAACGACCAAAAAAAAGTATTTCTGAACCCACGCAAAAAATCTGGCCTAAAATATATGGAAGACTTAGAGGCAGAGGTAAAACTTAGTTTTCATCTCATTATCAAGTGATTAGAGGACTTGTTTGTGGTATGGTGCAATTTTTTTCTCTGTTCAAAGGGAATTTTATTCCCTTTACTAGAAGGAGACTTTATATACACGTAAAATGAGAAGGTCTGTGTTACAAAAAGATATCTGGTCTTAGGTTAGGTGCTTTTGCAGTTTTCTTACTCAGTTCTGGTCTGTATGAGTAAGCTTTTATTACATTATGACCTGGATTCTGCTTATCTCAGTTTCTCATGCATTTCTCAATACAAATCTGAAAATCAGTTTTGTTTGGTTCATTAATTGCACAAGTGTTTTATATAAAATGGATCTCTTCCCAGCAGAGAGTTTAAGGTATTCCCTGTACTCAGAAAATCTCCTATAGCTTTGTTAGGCAACTTTCCTGGGAATCTGTCAGACTTATGTTCATATTTACTCTCCTTGTTTCAGGATAGATATTTGGGTTAAAATTAACAGTCTTGATCACAAGACTGTGGGTTCTTCTTGCATAAGACTGATTTACAGTGGGTTTCTTAAAAACCCAGTGCATAGTAGGGAATGGTCCCTTCTTTTGAGAAATTTAAAATCAGAATCATTTAGGTTGGATAAGACCTCTAAGATCATTAAATGCAGCCATTAACTCAGCACTGCCAAGCCCACCACTAAACCCTGTCCATAAATCTACACATCTACAACATCTTTTAAATACCTCCCTGGCATCTTGTAGATGTGTAGTTCTCTGGGCAGCCTATTTCAATAGTTAACAACCCTTTCCATTAAGAAATTTGTCCTAATATCCAATCTAAACCTCTCCTGGCACAATGTAGGTCATTTCCCCTTGTCTTGTCCCTTGTTGCTTGAGACCAGCCCAGCTTCAACCTCTTTTCAGGTGGTTGTGGAGAGTGATAAGGTCACTCCGGAGCTTCCTTTTCTCCAGGGTAAACACCCCCAGCTCCCTCAGCTGCTCCAGACCTTTCCCCAGATCTGTTGCCCTTCTCTGGACATGCTCCAGCACCTTCCTGTAGTGAGAGGCCCAAAACTGAACAAAGGACTCAAGATGTGGCCTCAGCAGTGCCAAGTGACAATCCCTGCCCTTGTCCTGCTGGCCACACTATTGGTAATACAGGATGCCACTGGCCTTCTTGTACAAATATCTCTATATCTAAAAATTATTTGGTGTTTTTAATTATAGCTCTGAGATGATAAAAATATTTCCTGAAAATCTACTGTTCCCCAAGTCCTTTGTATGCATTTGTGAGGCAGTAGAAGCTATGGACAAGAAGGTGGCTGCGTAGGTAGAAGGGAGTGACAGAATAAAGCAGAAATGGGTGTGAGGGCTGTATATGACTAATAAATGTGTGGAGGAAGAGAGCTGTCTATGGAAAAATGTCTTTATGCATAGGATGTCTGTGTGTGTGTGAACACTTCCATGTAGAGTAACTGCAATACTTGTGTTGGGATCCAGTGTGTGATAGCAGGACAACATCTGCCACATAAGTTGTTAAAGCTGTTTAATAATCTGCATAGTAACAAATGCTGTGTGTATTCTTAATGCTTTATAGCCCTGAATGATTCATTTGTTCTGTATCTTACCAGATCAAGCAACTGACACCACATAAAAAAGATCTAAAATTTAAGAAACTTGTGGAAGTCCAGAGAGCTTTATAGCTCAACATGTGTTGTAAATTGTTGGTCTGTTTGATAGACAGTTTGCTTTGGAAATGTGTGCTTCAGTGTTTTTACCAAAAAAAAAAAAAAAAANTGGAAATGTGTGCTTCAGTGTTTTTACAAAAAAAAAAAAAAAAAAAAGATAAAAGCTCTACTCTTCCCTTACAAATGCTGTGTTAATTCCACATCATAGCAATCACAAGAGAACTGTGCTGTTAATGTTGGAGTTAACTGATACCAGTTAAGCAGCCAGACTGCTTCAATGGTGTGGATAATTTAGTGCCTTAACAGAGTCATCAGAGAATGTAAGTGCAGTACATGCCAGCCTTGATAAAGATTGATATTTACATTCTGTTTGGTACATCAGTAGATTTCTAAATTGTTGATAAATTATTTCTCTCTTTCTCCCTCTCTAAGATACTACTCATATCTTCAGCAAGCTCAAGCGTTTTACTCATTTCCATTCCATCAGATGATGACTGCAGTGCCCAACATGGAAATGATGACTGAGCAGCCAACTCTAGAGGGCATTCCAGAGCCAAACATTGCTCAGGAGCCTCCAAAAGGTAGCTTGACTGGGCTGTGGTAGTGAGCTGAAGTGAGAGTGATTGGTTGGCAAAAAAATACTGCTCTTAAACCGCTTCCTTGGACCAATTGGATTTCTTTTTCTTGGTGTTCACTGCAGAAGTATTGATTAATTGTTTTCTGTAAGAAACGTGTTCTAATAGACAAAAAGACAGGAAGTAAACTCATGTGAATGTATGCACTTTGTTCAGTCTCACATAATTATCTTGTTCCAAGAAAAGCAGATTTTTTTTCAATAGGTAAATGCATTATTTTAGCTGAAGTCATGGGTTTTAATATTGTGTTAGAGAAGGTTTTTTTAAGATTCTGACTTCAAAATACCTAATTTTTTTACTGTTTATTTGAAATATTTTTGTTTGAATGGTTGCTTAGTTTTTGTAGTAATCGCAAGTAGGGAATTGGTTACTAAGCCACTAGTTTAGTGTGGCTTATTTAAACAAATACCTACTGTTGGAAAGTGACACTGTTCTACAGCTCAACATTATTAATGAACAGAGAGAGAGAGAGAGAGAGCAATCTCTGGGTGGTCATATCATGGCCAGTGCCTGTGCTGCCTGAATCTCTAAACTTTGAAGAGCCAGAAGATGAGGAAGCTTCAGGTGTGTTGCTTAAATTAATGAATTTTGAAGGTAAATTTACCGCTTTGATTTCTCATTGTGTCCGTATATTTAGCCGAGTCTATTTGAATATCCACACTGCAACATTGGAAATGTACAAAAAGAATATTTCTTGTGTGTTTCAGAAGTTAAAAAAGGGGGAAGGAAAAGAAAAGCCAAAGCAACTGAGCCAAAGCAACCCAAAAAGCCTGCTGCTAAAAAAGAAAAACCAGCCAAGTCAAAAGGCAAACAAGAAAAGATCACAGATACTTTTAAAGTCAAAAGAAAAGTGGACCGTTTTAATGGTGTATCTGAAGCTGAACTTCTCACCAAGACTTTGCCTGATATTTTGACCTTTGATCTGGACATTGTGATAGTGAGTAATTCAGTTACAAGATTAGGTAGAAAAGTTTTGTATTTACTTGTTATGATTTATATTCTTTCTGCTTACTCATCTATATTGCTTATATGGCAAGATCTTGCAAGATAAAGTACATTAACTGTTTCCTGTGTGTAGAGCTGCTTTGCATTTTCTGTCAAAGCCATAGTAACTTAGTCCTAATTTCTGAGAAATCTAGGGCTCAGGTTTAGTATAGATTCATGAAAGACCATAACTCAGTGCTTTATTTCCTGGAAGCTCTGCACCCTCTGAGCTGCTCTTTTGACCTTGTACATCTAAACGAGGCACTGCTGCAAAATGGTCAGGTTTTTTTTAAAATAATGATGGAAGGTGCCATTAATATATTTTTGTTTATTAACAGTAACTTAGAATTGAATAAGCATCCTTACTGAAACTTGATTAAATTCTTGACTAGCAAGCCATGTTGTCATTGTTAAAATGGACTGGTATCTTTGTAGATTGGCATAAACCCTGGCCTGATGGCAGCTTACAAAGGACATCATTACCCAGGACCTGGAAACCATTTTTGTACGTTTTTGTTTTCCTTTCTTCTTTTAGCATTTGCAGAACTTTGTTAGAACTTGTGGTACTTTAATTAAACTAGTTAGGTTTTTGTTTTTCTCCTGGGTTTTGGTTTGTTTTTTTTTTTCTTTCAGAGAGGGATTCTTATGTGCTAAATATGAGTTCAAGAGAGCGGGTTCTGTCAGAGAGGCCCAGTGCAAGGAGAAGCAATGGCAAGATTGTCAAAGAAAGCTGACACAATGTATTTGCCACATTCTTTCCCCCCAAATCCATATTGATCACTGTTTAAGTGAATCACAAAATCTAAAGCTCTGTACTGAGCTTTTAGAATAAAAGACTGGTTTGCAGGATCATGATGAGGAATTCCTGCTCACTAGGGCCTTTCTGCCCTCTTGGAGGAGGTAAAGTAATACTGCCTATTTTAAAACTTTCTGGATAGGGCAGTAGTCTTCCCAAATTAACTGATACTTTGTTAAAATAGATTCTTCCTTTAGCATTCCAGTACTCCAATAGTCAAGTGGAATTTTTTGGTTCTATTTTCTTTTCCTTGGAAAAAGGCAAATACATATCTGTCTTCCTACTTCACAGGGAAGTGTCTGTTCATGTCTGGTCTAAGTAATGAACAGCTGAACCACATGGATGACCACACCTTGCCACATAAATATGGGATTGGATTTACAAACATGGTTGAAAGGACAACACCTGGAAGCAAAGACCTCTCCAGGTAAGACAATAAAGGGAAATATCAGGCTTGTTAATGAATTAATAGTTGTGATTATAATTTTGAGTACTTTGTCTTTTAGCAAAGAGTTTCGGGAAGGAGGGCGAATTCTGATGCAGAAGCTACAAAAGTATAAACCTCGTATAGCAGCTTTTAATGGAAAATGTGAGAACTTTTATTTTAAAATAATTTTTTCTGTCCGTAGCTTTTTGTTTTCCCCACTTACCCTATATTTTCATTTTAGGTATTTATGAAATTTTTAGTAAAGAAGTTTTTGGAATTAAAGTAAAGAACTTGGAATTTGGGCTGCAGCCACACAAAGTGCCAGATACAGAAACTGTAAGTATTGAGGTCGAGAAACAAAACTAAAGACTCCATTTTGATTATTTACAAACTAATGAAATCTCAGGCCTTGCATGGACTTAGGATAACACCAGTTTGACCAAAGTACAAGAGGTATGAAAGGTTTTTACTTAGATAGAGAAAGGGGAGTAGTGCAGTTTTTTGGCACATTTTTAATGCAGCTTCTTCAGACTTGCAGACTTCGTTTGAGAAATGGTATGTTATGGTTAGTAGGTTGGTGCCTTCTCTGAGGGCTATGTAAAATACAGGTAACACATGCCTGCTTTTATGATAATTTTCATCTGATCCCCTGTGTCGAATTTCTTGGGTATTTGTATTACTGGATTTTGATACTGACCATGTAGTGCCGCAGTGGGGGATAAAGGACAGCAAATTCATCCTTGTGCCACTGCATGTGACCCTTCAGCATTGCTGGATCTGGGCATGCCCAAGCGCTTCCATCAGACTGGGTCTCCTTGAGCTGATCTGCAGTTTGAAGTTAAATTGGATGCTTAAGATAAAACAAGCAATTTGATGAAGAGTGCATTAGTTATAGAACTCTAGTGCTGGAAAATATCTCAAGAGACCAGCGATGTATCATTAGAAATTGATTTGTTTCATGTGTTCTTATAAACAAGTTAAAGCAAAGGCGATTATACTACTTGTCAAGGTAGCTTACTCTAAAGCTTCATTACCTTGTCAGTTCAAAAGTTTGGATTGTTTTTCTTCTTATTTGTATCCTCAATTACTGCTGCTGCAAGTTTCAGCTACCTTTCTCTAAAGGTGGAAGTGTTGCCATTAGAGCCTGAAGAATCATTGGATAATGTATTTGCTCCTTAGGTAGCTCTTAAGGACTTCTACAGGAGATGTATTTGTAAGAAAGATAAATAATCCCCTTTACTGGTGCTTGTTCATAAAGACTGCATGGTAATAGAAGTATTGAATACAGTTTGCTTTTCCTGAACTGACTGGATATCTTTAGTTAGGCCTGTTGGCAGAGGTAGAAACACTGAAGCTGGCTCCAACAGCCAGCATATGTCATGCAGATGCACTTGGCCAAGAAGCCAGGCTAATTAACCTGTGCTGCTTCCCTTACTGGTTTGGGCTCTTTGCATGCTGTCATGTACTCCTCTATGCCCTGGCTCAGAGCTCTGCTTGTTCAGGGAGTTCTGGAGTGTGCTCTGCTGTCTTGTAACACACATGGGTACTGCTTCTCCTGTGGCACGTAAATAACTGGTGAAATTTGTGCTCACTTAGCAGCTGGTAATCAGCCCCTCTCTTCAGGACAAGACAGATGGCTGGCCAAGAAAAACGAAAACTCATTTTAGCCCCTTCCACAAGCACCTGTGGCATTAGTTGAAGTTTGTACAAATAGTTAAAACAGTGAGCTTAACTGTTAAGTTGTTCTGAATGCAATAAGTATGAACTCAGCTCGGGGATCAGTAATGCTGGTTTTCTTGCTATTTGCCTCAAGCTCTGCTATGTTATGCCATCATCCAGTGCAAGATGTGCTCAGTTTCCTCGGGCACAAGATAAAGTTCATTATTACATTAAGCTGAAAGACTTAAGGGATCAGCTGAAAGGCATCGCACCCAACACGGAGGTCCAGGAGGTGCAGTACACATTTGACTTGCAACTTGCACAAGGTATTGTTGTTATTTTGTTAACACTTCATTAAAATGTAATGTAGTGTACAATACTAGCAGTTTCCCAAGCAGAAAGAAATATTTTTTTAGTGGGAGAGGGGGAGATGTGATTCTCTAAACTGTGTGGTATAGAATTACAGATTCCATTCTTTTTAGTACAGCCTAAATTTCTTAAGGGGAGCAGAGATTATCTTATCTTCTAGAATTTGTGGCCATTTTTCAAATGTTTTCTGATAAAAGTGCTCTTTGATAATTTTTATTCTAAATATTAATGCTTGAGCTGTTCTGTTTTTGCAGAGGATGCTAAAAAGATGGCTGTCAAAGAAGAAAAGTATGACCCAGGCTATGAAGCAGCATATGGAGGAGCTTACTGTGACCGTGCACCGTATGACAGTGAGCAGTGCAGCTTGTCTTCAAATGGAACTGGTAAAGTGCTTGGGGCATTCAGTCTGCAGCCATTGCCGGGGGACAAAGAGCCCGTGGTGTCAACTGCCTTTAAAAACGGTGTGACTTCTGTTTGTTAGCAGGAAGCAACCCACAGTACTGCGAAGCGTCGTCCTTCGGTGAAGTTCCTAACGGACAGTGGATGGCACAGTCCTTTGCAGAGCAGATTCCAGAGTTCCATGCTGGCATGACACGGGAAGAGCAGGGAAGCAGCGTGTAGGAGCTGTTCCTTCTCGGCTACGCACACGTGCTGCAGTTTTAATGCAGTGATCAAGATCGGTACCTCGGTTCTCCAACTGAAGCATCTGAATAGTATTTTATCTCCCCTAGTTATTTTATTATAGTCCAAAGTGAGTATGTGGTAGGCTGAAATCAATGAACTAGATAATTTTAAGGAACTGTCCAAACTTTTTAAAAAGAAGTAAGCCCTTTTTTGTATATGAGTTTTATATTTAATGTATACCATTTCTTGCAGTTTTTGACAAATTGCTTTCTCATTTGTGAAGATTTCTTTGGGGTGTTAATTTTATTCCATAAATGGTAACATGGTAGGAACAGCAGCAGTATGCTTTTTACTAATGCCTCAATATTTGGATATCTCATAATACTTTTATATCCAGAGGGGAAAATGGAAAGTGTACCCTTACCTTGTGTGAAGCAGGGTTTTTAATCATGCACAGTTAAGGAAATTGTGCTTTTTAAGCCTGCCTTTTACCGTCTTAAGTGTAGAAAGTTGTGTTCTGCAGCTGTGAGCGCTGTCTTCTGGGTAGGATGAGAGAGAGCTCTGTCAGTTCAGTGAGTGGACCATATTGAGGATGAAGGGAGTGAAGACATCATCTCAAGTCACAACACTGGGGAGGAAAACTTGTGTGACACCTGACAGGGCCTAAATATTCTAGCTGAGCTGTCTTAGGATAAGGTTTCCCTACCACTCCATCTCTTTCCCCCTTAAATTCCAATGTAAGGAACTGGAATTGCTTTTAAAAAAAGGCAAAACCAAACAGCAGTGGTAGTTCTTGAATTCTGTGGCATTTAAACTCCATCATTTCCATGAAGTTAGTCCCTTCACCTGACCTTTAGCAGGAGATAACCCCTTTGAAGGATACGGAGAATTGAAATACTGCATTCTCTTTAAAAGTCATGTACAGCTACGTTGTTTACATCATGTACAATTAGCACAGGGTGAAAATAGATTTGCAGTATAGCAGTTTTTATCATTAAGTTCTGTTCAATCTGTAGGACCTTAGAGGGCATTCCCTTCATTCCTCTTAAAAGTTAAAAACACTGAGTTGAATACAGGGACAGCTGTTTAATGAATAAGAAGTTGTCTGTAGAAACTATAACTCTCTTCTGAGGAACTTGCCTAAAAGATACACATTTTTGGCCAATATTAGTGACTGAGCAAAAAAAAGAGATTTCATCCTGGTGCCTAACTCTCATCTTCTTTCTCTCTTTTATCATGTGAGGAAAAGATGAAGTAAAAGCAATAAGCTGATCAAAACACTAAAGTTTTGATGATCTTATGACAGTTGGTGCTTCACATACTTGAAAACAGACACAAATAGTATCTCCACACTCCATGCTGGTCAGAGATTCCTGTACCAGTGTGATTTATCCTCTCTTCACAGCTAGTGACAGCTGTCAATTGTGTGTAACTGGGAAGTGTAGGTTCTAATCCTGCTGCAACACCTCTTACAGAGATCACACACTGTCCACCTGTTGTGAGGCAGGCATGATGTTTACAGTGCTTCCCAAATTATGTGGCTTAATTCTGAGAATCTTAAATCGAGTGAGTGTGCATTATGATTCTGATTGTGTTTATTAGTTGCAGCTTAAAACTGCTCCACATACTGTCAGAAAGGTATAGGACTTGTCTTGTCTGTTATTTAAAGTGTACTGTATCATATATTGCTGTTTACATGGATGTTTTCCTGCAGGTGCTCAAAGTATCTTGCATCAGGGATTTGTTACAATTCAGTTTTATTTTCAAGAAATTAGAAGCATGAAATTAGCACTGCTGAGTATGTAGCACAGTAGGATGTAACTCCTGAAAGGCTATCCTGTTTGATGGGAAGGGAAAGGTCTCTTCCTTAATGGAATCATCCACTTGTTTATCTGGGTATAAAATACAGTTGAGTGTACAATGACCATTCCACTAAATACTGCAATTCTGTGTCCTCCCTCAAAACTGGTGCTCTTTTTGTTACAGGGATACAGAAGTTCTTAATCTGTCTTAAATCTATCAATGTTTCACAATAAAATCAAGAATTGGACTGCAGTGTATTGGAATGTATTTTGCATCTTGCTAAGTGCACTACAGGATGTGTCATACACAGAGATGCCACAAAACAGAGTCACCACACAACAGAATGCAGTAACGTGTGCCCAGGTTTTCAATTCAGGCTGTTTAATGTGTTTAATGTTACACTTCTTGTACATAACACTGCAGCTATCTCCTGTGTAGATTTTTTCTACCAGAAGACATTGGAATCTTACTTAGAAAGACCTTAAATTAAAGCACTCTATCTGGCACTGAATTTCACCTCTGTTAGTGTTTAATGAAAACAGTTCATTGTCAAGTAAACTTGTTTCCTCACCTTACATGAAAGTCAAGATAATGTGAACTGTACTGGTCACTCTAGCCTCCCTCACCTGCCATAGGCACACAAAACTGCTGGTCAGTTATTAATACTTTTAACAAATACTTTGTTTTCTAAAATCAATTAATAATACAACATGTTGCATCTCAAACTATTAAATGCATCCCATACACTACATTATGCAGTATTTCAGTATCAGCTATCAGGACGAGTTAATTTGAACTTCCCTGATGGGTCAGGAATAAACCAGGTTTCCCAGAGATCAGTGTGGACACTGGGGTAGTCCCAAGGTTTGTATCTCCCATTCCAGTGAAGTAATTTAGCTTCTTGAAGAAATTGCTCTGAGTAACGGGCATCAGGACTCCAACCTGCATGGTTAGATTTAAAAAAAAAAATTTGAAAAATGCAGTTTTTGATAATGGAAGACTGTAGAGTAAGTTAAATTCAGATGACTTTTTTCAGAAGTCTGATTAGTATGCTTTCATGTTCATTTACAGCTAATTGTATGATAGAGCAGCTTTTTTCAGCTTGATGCCTCTTATGCTGCATCAGCAAAGAATCTCAGCAAGTTTCCTCTCTAAACACTTTTAACATCTTGGCTTAGCTGGGATTAAAAACAAAGTAAAATCTATTCATTTTACCATAGCAGCTAAGCCATTATGTTTTTCCTAGGATAATTCACCACTCCCAGGTGAAAGGTAACTGCATCCTCCAAAGTGTTGACAACAAACACTGCCAGGCCTCCCCTTTTCTTCCACTGCACCTAGGAAAAGACTGATTTTTTTCAGTCTCTCACTATGTTCAGATATTTCATATATTCTTTCCATGTGGGTGGTGCATGAGGTAAAGTCATACAAGGTCTTGCACTGGCATCTCACAAGCTCACCTTAGTTCCAACTCACAAACAGTGAGAAACTTACCAAGATGCCTTATGTGCCACATAGGATTAATAGAGGAATATTTTCCATGAAATACAATCAGCATTGGGGAGGTTGCCACGCCTCCCCCAAGGGTGCTGCTATAGAGGTTTTCCCTGCAAAAGGAAAAATGAATATGTTCAAAACCTCGAATCTTTAGTACAAAAGGTAGAAGATTAAAAATAAGTATCTGGCAAAGTTCAAAATCATTTTGAACAAATCAGTTTTCAGCATACTCCTTACTTGTGCTGTTAATTGATTATATTTACAACTCCAATTCCCATGGAGTGAATTGTTGCTACCAAGTAAAATGGGAGTCAGACCCAATGTGAAATCAATTTTTTCCACACACAGACTATAGTTCTCAAGGCTGACAAAGTTAACTGTAGGAAAAAAAGCTGTTAACATAAAGCAATTGAACATAATTTAGCCTGGTTTCTTTAAAAAATAAAAAAAAAGACATTTTTCCACACTTTTAATTCCCTCTTTCTTCTCCTTTCTCCCTCCCCTAGCTTTCAGACCTTTAAATTAACCTCCACCTGGATTTTGTCAAAGCCTAGTTAGTATAAATTAGCATCTAATAAGTATCAGTTTCCTATGAATTTTGTGATAAATCCAGGGCTAGATCAAGCCTAACTGTGGTAAGAGGAGGAATTGGGAGGTGGAAACTAACAAGTAATGGGCACAGCACAACAGCACAAACTATTCCATGTCAATTTTATCTTAGTAAATTTAAACTTAATCCTTTGCAGAGAAAGAAAAAAACCACCAAGCCTTCAAATACAGGTTAACAGGGACCAGTTTTAAAAATGGTGATCATTTCGCTGTGTAACAATTTAGGTGTGGTCAATAACAAAAAGATATCATGTAACATTTCATCTACTAGAGAAAAAGAATTGTTTTCTATTGGTATTAAAAAAGGATGGTGTCCAATTGCAGCTTGGCTGACGCTACAAGAGAGTCCCCAGGCAAAGAAGGAAACACTCCTCCTTCTTTAAGTTAGCCTCAGGAAGGGAAGATCATTCAGTGGCTTCATCCCAGGCTAAGCTGGTCACCCAAAATGAGAACCACATGTTCTCAGTGTCCCTCAGGATTAAGTGTGGTTTGTGATTGAATGCAACACTAAAATTTCAAGTGGCCATTTCCTGGTACAGAATTGGTCAGATTTAAACAGATGGAAATGCTGGAACATGAGTTATTTCACTTGACAAGATCTCAAAAGAAGGACTGCTTGGAGTTAAAAAAAACCTGTAAGAGCTTTTAAACAGAAAGTAAAACTGTAAAGCAAGTATTTAAAGTAAAGTGTGAAGCTAGATTTCTACACATACTCTACATTTCTTTGCATCCACTTTTCCAACTGCTTTGTAATCCGCTGATGTTTCCATTCAGTCATGTTAGCAACAATTACTCCAGGATTAAAGGAGCAGGTGCTGGGGCTGATGCCAAGATCTCTAATGGCTTGCTTTCTGTAGTCCAGGAATCCCATGTATGTGTTCTAAGAAAGAAAAAAAGTATGCTCATCCCCTACATGAATCTCTGTAAAGATACATGTAAATGCACCTCACTCTCACTGAGAAGGAGACTAAATATCCTCTCTCAAAGATGAGTTTCTAGATAGTGGTTACCTGTGGTGAGTTCAATATGACAAGGCTGTAAGGCAGGTTACTTCCAGATAGTAAATTACTTCTTCCACAGTATTTTACCATGGAAGTTTGATAAGGCTTTTCCTTCGCTATGTTTGTCTTGGTAGCCCACACTAAATTATGCAGCATCACAACTGTACCACTATGAAGTTCTTAATCACCTGTACAACTATTACAAAGCTATCTATATCTATATACATAAAACTTCCACTTTGGGGAAAATACATAAAATCATCTTACACTTATGGGCAAACACATTTATTATTAGAATTCCAGAATGGCATCTTACCTGCATCCCTACACTTCTAACCATTTCATGTGTAGAAGGCAGATCACAATCATCTGAAAAAGCTGCTGCATGTCCAGGAGCTAACTTAGTATCGTAGAGTTCCTGGATGTCACCTGATTACAGAAAGGTCACAAGCATCAGACAACACCTACTGCACTGCTACAGGGCTGATAGGATGTCAGCCCTCATATCTTACTTATAAACACACCAGTTTTTAAGGATAGCCCTTATTGAATTTTGTAATATGGGACCATTTTCAAATTTACACCTGGATGACTAAGGTCTATTTTTGGACATTATCATTAGTATTCAATACATTTGTATTCTGGTTGTCCAAAATTAGCTACAGCAGAAGCTGACAGGACTGTTAAAAAGCCTGGTTACAAACGTGTGCATTCATAGAGCTTGTTTATGGAGAGGGAGAGCACAGGCAATTTTTCTGAGCCTCTTCAAGTCCCATAAAAATGCCACTTCAATGTCTTGCACAGGTGAGGTTTTCCCTGCTGTTATAGTAAATATACCTCCTAGGAAGATACCTGGATTCCCAGCAATGGCTGATTGAAATGTGCCTGTTACTTGACCATCCCTGCTGGCTTCACAGCCCACCCAGCTCCTTCTTGGTGGAGGGAAACATTGTAATCCTGGCACCTCACTCATCACCTGACTGTCAGGTACCCACGATGTGCCAGGATAGTTTCAGGGCAGGCAGGAATCAGAGCACTGCCACAGCATCTCAATCCCTTACAGCTTCCAATTTTACTTTTGCTTTCATCTCTTTTACTTTTTGTACTGCTGATCTTCTGCCAGGTCAAACAGCTGAATCAGCTGCTTCGGCAGCTGCACAACTGCAGGTTACACACTTAAGAGGAGCTACCTGGGGACAGGAGAGACCACTCGGTTAGCAGCAGCCCACCATGAGGTGTGATGTAAAACTGCATCTTTATCCTGCAGCTCCACGATCACCATCAGCTGACACCCCCAGGGAAAGAGAGAGCCCAGTGCTGCTGAACAGAGGTGCAGGGAGGGGTAATGGGGCAGCGGTGGGCTCAGCTCGAGCTGCTCGTGAAACTGAAGTCTAATGAACACCTGGAACCTTTCAAAGAGTTAAATATTCCTGCTGCCTGTTGATGACAGACAGAACAAAAAAACCAAAAAAGCAGAGATTACCACTGGAAACACCCATGTTGGAGAACTCTGATAGGAAGTTTATGGCAAATTAAAATGAGACGGGCAGAACAGATTGGTTGTCGTTTACAAAGCAGCAAATAGTGACCCCTTTTAGTGCAGGTGGTCTGAAATCTGCCTCTAGAGAGACAAAACTATAAAAAGGTGCAGAAAAGCAGTGGAGAATTATGCTTTTGTCATGTGCAAATTCACTGTTCTTAATGTTCTTACAGGAAGGACTAATTTAGGCCAAAAAGTTTATTGTAGTATAGTCAGTCATTTCCAAGGGAAATTTTGCTTAGCTGCCTACCAGGATTAAAGCACAAAACTCTGGTTAAAAAGTGCATTAAAATGACAAGAAAATATGATAAAACAAATACCAAGACAACAGCTCTAGAGAGAAAAAAACCCCCAACATCTGGGAAACACAACAGAAAAAACTCACAAGAAATTAATCTTTAAAAAAATAATTGGTCTTTAAAAGAGATCACTTTGATGATAAGAAAAAAATAAAATATTTTTCCAGGATTTGAATGTCTTCTAACTGCTCCCACTTGACTAGGAACTCTGAAATCTTTGTGATTCTGCAAATTGCTTTACATTCTGAACTGAAGATGCTCAAAACCATATTTTGAGTGTTTGGAGCTTCCATCTTCTTATTTGAATAAATGCCTCTTGGTCTCAAGAACAGCAATTCCAGATAAAGAATTGGTAGCATTTGTGGGAATTTAAATTCTAGAAGGAAATGTGTGTCACACACTTAATAAACATTGCAGCATCCGAGTGAAATCCATGGTATCTTTCAACAGTTGACCAGAATCAATTAAAATGAAACCCACATACAATTTTGATCACAATTATTCAAAATATATGCAGGCAAATTCTTCCTCAAACTTTCATTTAAAAAAACAGTTTATTTGTAGTTTCCCTAAGTTCAATACCTCTAGCAGCTGCCTCAGCTTCTATCTCATATTTCCAAATGGCTATAAAAGCTGCAATAACTTGGGTTTTAATTATTAGAAACTGCTTTTAGACAACAGCTTACCTTGAACAATGACATCATCATCCAAATATATTACTTTCTCATGTTTCTGGATAAGCAAAGGAAGATAAAATCGAACGAAGTTCAGCTATTAAAGAGAAAGAAAAGGTAAAGACTAAATGCTAAATCTGTGTAATGCAGTAGTCTCAGGCTTCTGTCTTTATTAAGTCAGTTGGAATTTCTCTCTTTATGAGCACTAATCAGTGACCATTTGCTTCCTCCCCCACGGTTTTACTGCTATCTCAAATCCAGTATAATTACTATTATTGCTGTTATTATTTATCCACTATGGCCCTAACCATGCAGTCCAAATTTATTGCTTCCTCACAGAATCCTTTAGGCTGAAAGGGGCCTTTTGAGATCCTCTTGTTCAAACCCCTATCTGCAGCAGAGTCCACTCAGGCAGACTGACAGGGACCATGCCCAGTTGGTTCTGAGTATGTCCACAGACAGAGACCCAACAGTCCCTCTGGGCAGCCTGAGACTTTTAAACTCATGGTTTAAAAAGCCTTTTCTTTAGCTCAGAGGGAATTTCATGTTATTTGTGCCCATTGTCTCTTGTTGCTGCTCTCAAGTATTTATACACATTGGTATGATCCTCCCGAATCTTGTCTTCTCCAGGCTTAAACAGCCTCAACTCTTTCAACCTCTCATATTAAAGGTGCTTCAGCCTCTTAATCATCTTTGCAGCCCACACTGGACTTGCCCCAGTAAGCCCATGTCTTCCTTGTACTGGTGGGCTCAGAACTGGACACGGCACTTCAGATGCAGCCTCACCAGTGCCGAGCAGAGAGGAAGGAGACCTTTCTGGACCTGCTGCCAATGCCCTTCCCTAGTGCATTTTTACAGCATACATCACACCAAACATTTCAAAATGTAATAGTATCACCAGTCCACTCTAAAGGAATTATTTGACTGGTGGCACAGACATGGGATAACTTCTACAACCGCAATGAAAAACAGAGCAGAGGGAAAGCGGACTGAGAATGTAAGAACAACTGTAAGAATTCAGACCATTTACCCAGCCCCTGCCTTCAGAGTTGTCCTAACCAGATGCTCAGTGAAAAATAAAAATAGAGCAAGCATCCAGAACAGTTGCTCCACGTATTCTCCTAGCTTTCAGCTATTTTCAGCTCAAAGGATTTTCGATCTAGATGTGATCTAAATCTGAACTTTGATCCTAACTGAACCCCTGTACATTTTTACATCCACAAGACCTTTCAGCAAGGAATTCTAGAGATGTAGTACTCATTGCATGAAAAGTGTGCAACTTCTCTTGTTTATGCTGTCACTCTGACAAATTTCATCTCATGGTCATTGGCTCTTGCATTGGAAGAGACATATACTAATTCCCTCCATGAAATGGAAGGGATCTAGGACATTTTAAAGCCCATAATAAGTATTAAAAACCTCAACAATTTATGTGGCATTCATTGACTCACAGGCTGCAGTAGCTCAGGACGTGATGCATCTTGTCTGATTTTTCCTTTTAATACCATGGGATTGAATTCCACAATCTTAAAATTTATTTCTTTCAATTTAGAATTTTCAATCCATTTTCTGTGATGGAAAGAAAAAAGTGATAAAAGAAATATCAAGTGCATGGCAAGTACTTCCAGTATGAAATTCACAGACACTTAGTTGAATAATAAGAAACCTGGAAAGCTCACTTGATCGATTCTATCCCAAGACAGAATCACTTACGTCTACAGCTATTACACACAGACTTTTGTTAAACCTGTTCTTAAAATAAAATACAAAAAATCCCCCACAAAACCTCAACAAAACAAACACCCCACACCACTCCCAAAACCAGAGACTCCATATGTAGCCCAAACAACTCATCTTTCACCATTACTTCCAATAAATTATACTCTTCTAAGTTTTCTTGCTGTAATTAAAGATGATTGTTTCTTGTTCTATCTACAGTACTTTCATTGCTGAGGTTAGTCTCCTCCCTTTCACAGTTTTATGTTCTTCCAGATGACTTCTACATCACCTCCTAATTATGTTTTCTTATGTGTTTACTTAGACTAACTAATTTTCTTTTCATATTTTTTCCAGATTTCTTATCACCACTGATTATTTTCTCTCCTGACACAAATTGCAGGTACAAAGGCGACAGAAGTGAAGTAGCCAGAGGTGAGAACTGCTTAGAAATGTTTTAGTTTGCATTCACAACTTGGTCCTCTTCAAGACAATGTTTGCAAATTTGAATGCTGAAACATAATTTACTGAATTTTCATGAAATTACATTCATTGAAATATCAGGATATAATTTCCTTTCATGAAATGAAGAATTCTCATTTCATGAAAGGAAATTAAGCAACAAATCAAGGAATGACGTGAAATGAAAAGAAGAGACATTGAAATATAATTTCAATGTTAAAAAAAAAAATGTAATGGAGGCAAACAAGTGAAAGGGAATAGAATGAAATGAAGTGCATTAAAATGAGATGAAACTTCAATAAATTATATTCATTAAAATCTTGAGATTTCATTTCCTTTTATGAACTAAGGAATTTTCATTTCATATAGGGAAATAAAATGTGAAATGAAAGATTCAAGCAAAAAGGATAGAAAAGAAAGGAAACAATAATGCAGTGAAATTGAGAAGAAGAAAATTCTGAAATGAAGTGAAAATAATTAAATCGAATGGAATGAAGTGCTGTGAAATGAACTAAAATGTAATGACATGAATATTTATTGAAATCCTGAGATTTCATTTCCTGTCATGAAATGAAGAATTCTCATTTCCTGTCATGAAATGAAATGAGAAATTAAGGAATGAAGTGAAATGGAAAGAAAGGAAAGTCATCACAATACTTTCTGGGGCTCTTTTTATAACTTTAATACATCATCAACTGAAATTAGCTTTAAACAGCAAGTTTTTCTACTCTGAAGCTGAAGACCCAGCAGCAGAAGAGAGGTAAGTGCAGTGCCACAAAGTGGGATTGTGACAAGCAGGCAGTGTATCCTTACCTTACTACAGACTCTTCTGCAGCCTATCTGCAAAAACGTAAGAACAGGCATGGCATGGCCTGACTATTTCACACCCCTTTGCACAAGTCACTGCCTTGTGGAGGACAAAGCTGCCCTTTTTCCATCACATACAGAATCCTGGGGATTGCTAACAATGCCACTACATTTCCCAGAAAAGTCCTCTGAAGTCCAAAAGTGGTTATGCCTGTGCTAGGGGGAACGACAACGTGGCTCTAACTACAGCCCAAAACAAAGCAAGGCTGGTGTGTACCGAATATGTGGGATGGTTGTCTTCAGCCCAATGATGTAGAACAAAACGTTGGCCTCTGTGTTGCTGTAGATGCTGCTGATCGCTGCTACAGCTGCTCCCATCCTGCCCGCAGCAGCGCAGATCACCACTGGGATTTCTTCCTCCATTTCCTCAGGGCTCTCCAAATCCACTACAAGAAACAAACCCATTTTACAGCAGATCTGGGTCACAAAAATGAGTAAGTACTACCATAAGAATGGAGTCATTTTATCAGCACTCCATTTTTCCTTACCACATCCTACACACATCCCCATCTCACAAGGCACACAGCTAGAGCTGTTGCTAATCCAGAACCACTTGCAGGTTGACTGGAGTGTTGGATGCCTCCAAACAGAATAAATAAGAGAATTCTTATTTATTCTCAGCATCTTCTACTCAGCAGGGGAACAATTCAGCCTGTGATTCATGTAGCTGCTTATTCATATGAAATTTGGAGAGGCTTGAATACCTTTGAGACTTCTACTTCTCAGTTGTATTTACTATAAATTGAACAATAGGTTCCAAAATTATCAAAGGAAGGAGGTAAGTCAGAGACAGTGCAATTGCATGAGCTCCACTTCTTTGGCAAGCTGTCTTGAAAGGGAGAGTGCAAAAATTTATACCAGCAGGACATTGCTAATGATATAAAGGAAAAAACCCTAAACTATACTGAATCAGGTCACATTCCTGATAAAGATCTTTATCCCTGATCAGTACTGATTAACTTACAGAACTTAAACAGATATAATTATACTGGTTAAAACATAACAATCACAGTCATAACAACCCAACAAAAATATACTGAAAATAAATTATTTTTATCAAGCTAGAGTTTGTTTACCTTGGGAACAGTGAGTAAGCTATTTACCTAGACATTTAATACTAGTCCAACCTTATTAACCCTAGCAGGTTTGTCACTATAAAAATTCCAGCTAAAACTTCTGCTGTAAATTTGAAGATTTGATGGTCTATCTGAAATGAAGAATCAGGTCAAGAACATTCCCAAGGAGGCAGGTCATGATGAAAGTTTATTACCATTTGACAACTCTAATCTGTTCAGCTCAAGTAAGGTATACTGTAGCATCCATCTACATCAGTGACATCTGGATAAAAACTTGATCAGAATTACAACTCTTAGTCATCACTAAGAACCTCCTATAATTTTATTCAAGTAATTCAGAAGCAAAATGCTTTTCATCCCAGACTAGATGCAGCAGTGTGAGCAGCTCACCTACTGCAGGACATTCAGTAAGGTGAAAAGTGCTGTTCAAGTTAAGACATGAGGAATATAAAACAGGAACATAAATTAAACTGAAGTGCAAGTCACTCACCTGTTTCATTTCTTAATGCCAATGGCACTTGGTGAACTTTGTTATACAGAATAGCACACACAGTTAAGACAAGAAGTAACAGTAAGATCTGGTTAACTGAAACAAGAGGGAGAATGTGTTAACAATCAGTATAACAGCTACTTTCCAAGTATTAAGAAAAAAAAATCCAATGTGCAACCAGCACCAATGACAGAAGATTTTGATAACCTGCATCTGTTGTGTTTTTCTCATGTTATTTGACCAAGCTAAAAATTGTACATTAGAAACACAACAATAACTCTGCCTTATGAAAGTAATCCCCAACTATCTGATTTTCATTATTAATTTGCTCACTAAATCATAAGAATCCCAATATGTATGGGTTATCCATACTAGAAAATTCATACGTTTCTGAATTTTAGCAGGAGCTTGGAACATTTTTTTTCCTGGCTAGTCTGTTGTCTGTTTACACTCACTTAATGAGTTAATTATCTTTACGTAGCCCTTTCATTCTGTTATGCTTCCCTGATGAAACTTCAGACAAGGAGAATTTTTTTATCTCTTTCAATGTTCAGATCCTGAAGGATCTGAGCAAAATCCCAAAAATTCTAAAAAACCAAACCCACTGTGCTAGTGAAACTAGGAATGTTTCAAAATATTTGGAAATACTTATTTTGACAGGGTAATTTAAATCAGTAAAATCAAATCAAGGCAAAGACCTGACACTATATTCTGATTTATAGTTCCTAGAAGACTGTCTTGTACAAGTTTAAGTCATCCAACACAAACCAAGCATGTGCAGGTGTAGGGACAGCTCACAAAGCACAACAGGAAGGAATACTTTGCCCTCATCAACATTTACTTTGATGATGGGTGTTTTGTTTCAGACTACTTTGTTACTTTGGCACCATCATAAAATGTATTTAAGGTGTTCAAAACAGCAAAGGGAACAGAGTTTTGATCTATTTTAATCAAAATTGCCAACTGGGCACGAGACTAGATTGAAATTGGTAGACCAAACCTGCACTAATTTAAACCAGCTGAGGAAACAGCCCATTGACTTCTGAGAAATTTTGGGCACATAAGTAAATGGAAAAGTCTATTTTCAGTCACTGACCCTTACAGCTGATAAGAATCCCAAAATTCTTGGGGCCACACCTCAATGTTGAGTATGAAAAGCATTAATGTGCAGAGTTCTGTAGAATACAGCTTCAGTGCCCTGGGCACAATTCATATGAAAACAGAAGCTACTTGCAGTATTGGTGGGAAATTTCACAATCTCCAGTCTCATGCAGTAAAGCAGTGAGTAATTTTAGATTAATGTGGTACTTATCTGAAATAGCTAACAGGAAAATACTTATTTGCATACTTAAAGTTAAGCATAATTTAGCATTACTAGAACTATAGATTTGTATGCAACTGTGACAACAGTTGCATGAGAAATTGGACTTGACATTTCTGTCTTCTTTTAAAAAACACATCTTTCAAGTGTTTTTAATCTCTCTTACTTTTCTTTAAAAGAGCCATGTGTCCTGCTGGATGAGAACTGTGATCTGTGGTAAACTAAAATAAAAAAGTAATTAAAAGAAAAAAAAAAAGGGAGAGAAATATCATTAATGCCAGACGTGAATTCTAGTTAATTATATAAAGGTCTAGGTTTTGGATTATCAAATTTTACTGCTGAACTGTTAAAATTAAAACTGCAATTAATCTCTGTAAACACCTTTTTGTTAGTTAGAAATATTTTGTTAGTTAGAAATATTTTTATTAATAATTTAAGCAACTAAGAGGTTGTGAAAAACATTTTCATAAATCCCATCTGATCACCTGCGTCAGTAGGCGATTCTTAGTACATTTCAAAATACTGCGCAAAGAAGTATTAAAACACCCACTAATGCAATTTATAAACATATTTATCTCTGATGTCACCGCAAACACAGTAACTATCACAAATACTAACGTCTTGCTGGAGTATGCATTCCCAAACATATGGGAATCTTATACCAGGGCAGAGTCTTCTAGACCCTCCAAAATTTCAGAGCAATAGTGAAAATATTTTCTTATATATAGAATACAGCCATATTCTTCCAGTGGGTGTAGTGTGGCCTGCATTTATGCACATTTTTTGTGATGCTGAAGAAAAGGAGGTAGCCTTCCCTAAAACTGTACCTCTAGTCCAGGCCTGAGAGCAGCCATGTCTGAGAAGACAGAACGTAATCCCTAAAGTACAGGATTATGAGAAATACAACATTGGTTTGAATTCTGGACCCAAAACTACTGTTTATGAAAGAAAATGCAAACCACATAAACAAAACAACAACAACCAACAGTAAAAAACAGCACCAGAAGCTGGAGGGGAGAGAAAAATCCAAACATGTGATCTAACCTTTATACTATGTAGAGACAGAACAGAAAACAATTTTTCCTGCTTCCACACCTACAGATATGGACCCATTACAGCAGAGATAAAGATATAAGATGGATTCTGTGCACACATAAAAATGAAATTTGTTCCAGCTCCTTGACAAATCAGACAGAACAGCAAGAATTCTTGAAATCTGAGTTGCAAAACTGACCATCTCTCATTGGTTAGTGCTCAAGTTCAGGCAGAATCCTAAATTAGTCTCTACTTTGACCAACAAGTTAAATGACAACAACAACAAGAAGAAAAAAAATATATATATACAACATCCAAGATGTGACTTCGTTTACAAACCACTTATATTCACATGTATTCAAGTCCCAGCTAATGACTTAATTGCAGTGAGAACGGAGTATTCTGGAAGTTCTTCCACATCTGCACTACTTATCTACATTCCAGCAGACCATTCTCTTCATGTGGCATTAATTTACACAGAGGAAATCAAGCTTATCTGTCAGAAAAAAACACAGCTGAGAAAGCCTTTCTCTCATGCATTACACGGAAGTATTACTTTCTTTTACATTTAGAAACTTTACTCATTTAGAAAAGCAGAGAGACAACAGAACCTGCTACACTCTTGGATTAATTTTCTTACCCCACTTTAGCTGATTACAGTCTTTTCCTGATTTCTACAGAGAAAATCCACAAATCTCCTGATTTCTACAATCTTTGAATTAGCATTTGTAGCAATAGCCACAAACAGTCCTGAGGATCACTGCAAGATGAAAGCTGCACAGCCACAGCTTCATGTTATCTCCAGAAATTATAAAATCCACATAAAATGAAGCATGTTTTAAACTTTAAAATCCAAAGACAGACTCTCACACAAGTCCAAGTTCTACAACTACAACATTCCTAAGACTCTGAAACACCAATTGATTACCTACTGATTTTTAAGGAAAGACAGGTATATTTATTCCCCTGCAAATATTTACTCAGTTTTTTCTGACTGTAGACATTGTTTCCTGGAACCTGGCAGTCCCTTACTCAGCTGCCAAATCTTGTAACAAAACGAGGGGCTGCAGAAGAGAAAGCTCAAAAACAGTGACATTACTGCTCAGACATTTCCTGCTTAATTAGTCTTTTTACCTCTTCAAAGCAGCACAGTATTCGGGACTCCTCTCTCCTGAAGTGCTGTGGAGCTATTTACTTGGATCCTAGATAGCCCACAGCTGTAAGCACTCTTGCCAAAGCGTCCTTGAGCACCATCCTCCTCTGAAGTCACCCACACAGGGGCCTTACAGGGCACAGTAACAGTTTTACGATTCAATTCCTTTTTCGAACTCTTCAAAGTTTACTTTGGAGTTGTGCTGGTTTTCTTTCCTTTCTCTGCTGCTGAGGAACAGTGCAGAGTCCAGACGCTGCACTGAAGGAATGAGAGCACACAAACCACTTCCAGATGTGCAGAGTGATGATGCAGCCCCAGATCTGGCAAACTTGCCTCAGAGCTTCAGCTAGCAGATTGCAAACAAATCCCGTAAGACAAAAAGTCTTAAAGGGCTGGGGGAAAAGAGAAGGAAACAAACCGTCCCAGAAGTTACTTCCAAAATCTAGCTGCAAGTTATGTTTTTAGTCATTATTTATGGTAAATGTGAACTGGTAACCAGTGTGCAAGAGCCAGACTACAACATGCCAGAGTCTAACAGAAAGCCCAAGTTTTTCCAGTGTCTGCTGGCAGAGTTCTTGAGAGTCAAAAGCTAAGGGAAAACTCGCAAAAGTCAACTCTGAACGTGCATTTTGACTTGAATAATCTCATTTCCTAATCTCTGAGCATTTAATCCACAGGTTTGGTTTAGATTCAAAAGGATCTTGGATCGAGGTAACCAGCACATGGTGATATCCTGCCTCCTAAGCTCTCCTGGAATGCTTTTGCAGTTTTCTTTCTACAGCACTTCTTTCGTTTTAATTCTATCCCTCTCTTCTAGGAACAAACTTTCTAAATTATAAATCACTGTTTTGTCACAAGACTCTCATGAGTACTGAAAGGAATAACAACAAACATCTTCAACTCTAAACTATTTTTCATATTTTTATTGTGAGGCAGTGCAAAATTTATGAGTAGTAGTCAAAGGTCTTAAAAAATCTTAAGTGTTTTAAATGAAGATTGTTGTTCCACTTGCAGGAGCCAAAAATATGGGGTTTCAACTATGTGCCTCAAACATGCTCAAACTGTATTATCTGTGTCTGATTTTGTACAGGAGTCCATCTTCTGCTTGAACCAAAATTAAATGAAGAGTTATACGGTTACGCTTTGTGCAGATGGCCACAACTTTTAGTATTTTGCTGTGCTATGATATTTAAGTTGTATTAAGCTCATGTTAATCAAAATCCACCCACGTTATTTTTACCTTCTGTTCCATTTCTACGTGAATCTGAACACATCTAAGCAGCACGCAGTTATATGAGCCTGCAGAACTGGGACCAGCTCCTTCACCTGGGAGAATGCTCGGGATCACTGGCAATGCAGAATCAGGTTGGAAAAGCACTCTGAAGCCATCGAGTCCAACCCACGATCAAACACCACCTTGTCAACTAGACCACGGCAGTAAGCGCCACATACAGTCCTTCCTCAAAACACCCCCACCACATCCCCGGGCAGCCCGTTCCAACGTCTAACCACCCTTTCTAGGAAGAAATTCCTCCTAAGGTCCAACCTAGATTACACATCTCGGCATCATATTTACCGTGTAGAACTCAACAACGAGAAGAGACTTTTAGCCATATACACCTTCTTTGGATTCCCCTCAGCCCCACGCGTTTATATTATCACACAGCACTCCTGTCACACAGGAAAGAGCAGCTTCTCTCCTNAGTTGCTCATCATTTTCGGCGGCGGCAACGAGGGCATCGCCGACGAGCTGCACGTCTACAACACGGGTGCGCGGGGCGGGGCCGCGCCGCGGGGCGGGCGGAGCGGGGGGGNCCTAGATTACACATCTCGGCATCATATTTACCGTGTAGAACTCAACAACGAGAAGAGACTTTTAGCCATATACACCTTCTTTGGATTCCCCTCAGCCCCACGCGTTTATATTATCACACAGCACTCCTGTCACACAGGAAAGAGCAGCTTCTCTCCTGCAGAACGAGACCTTCGAATTCACTCAGATCCCCCGCTGCCAGCTGTAGAACCGAAATCTCGGTTGCTAATCTCAACCTTCAGTGTTTAAACAGCAACTCATTTCTTTCTCGCCGCACGCCTCGCAGGCAGTAGCGTTGCCTCGCCTACCACTAGCCAGTTTAAAAAAAAAAAAATTAAAAAAAAAAAAAAAGTGCTACATGTTTCTGAGGGCTCGGCGGCAGAGAGGGTGCCCCAAGCAGGGGAGCCCACACCGCCTCTACAGTGCCCGAGCGCCCCTCGGGCGGCGTCCGCGGCAGGCACGGAGCCCCTCCACAGGGCTCCCGCCGGAGCGCTGCCGGGCCTGGGGGCGCCGCAGGAGCGGAGGGGGCCGTGCCGAGCCGAGGCTGCGGCGGAGGCGGCCGCGGGGCGGGACACGGACCCGCCGCCCTCACGTCAGCGCTCCCCCTTCCCCGGCGGGCTGCCCCGGCCGCGCGGTGCGTTGTGGGAGCGGCGCTGAGATGGCGGCGGCCGCCGCCGGGCTGAGCTGGAGGCGGGTGTCCTCCTTCACGGGGCCGGTGCCGCGCTCCCGCCACGGGCACCNGAAATATGCCTGGGCCAGGGGTCTTCCCCGGGGTAGTGCTGCGCCCTGGCTGGTGCTGCGGCGTTAGCGCTCCTTCCTGGGAAAAGCCACCGGGAGGATCGGCCGGTGAGTCTCGCGGCTGTTCTGCTGTCCCCCGCTGTCGCGCAGGGATGCGGAGCCTCTCTCCCCTGGCAAGTCGCGGCTGAATGGCGGCAGGCGGGATTAGTCCCTACGAGTGTCCGGATCCCCCTCCTTCCCTCTGGTGGCGGCGGCTCACGGGAGCCGAATGGGAGCGCTGGAATGAGAATCTTGTTTGGAAAAGTGAACATAGTGGCATCGGGAGCCTTTCCAAACAGGAAGCTGCCCAAGACCGATTTTATTTGTGAAAGATTAGACGCCTAAGTAGTTACTGTGCGGAATGCTGGATGAGGCTTGAAAACTTAGGTGTAATTTCAGGGCTTGGGCCGAGACGGGAGAGTTCAGTGAGTGAGCTGTGCTTGTCAGTTGAGCCAGTGTTGGCTGCTTGAGGTTTTTCCACGCAGATTTTTCTCTGATAGCTTAAAGATCTACTGTGCTTAAATCACATTTCTGAGGGGAGAAGGAAAAAAATCTCTTATCCTTTCTGTTCTGACAAGTAATCCAAAGAAAACTTTTAATATAGTTATGCCATCATTACAAAGGTTCTGATGAGTGCCTTTTGAGTAAGTCTTATAATGACTTTGTTTTTTTCTTCCCAGACTTTCTGCTTAAGGTGTTTCCCCTTTGCTGCATTGACAAAATGCATCACGACTCAGTTGTTCCAGTGTCTAGATGGGTGCTTGGCCCAAACTGACCTTTTTTATTCTGGGGTTTAAGAAAGATGCAGGGTTATGACCTGAGCTGCTCGAGTGTGGGATGTCATCCATGGCCCTTGCTATGCATGTGATGATTTTCAAGGAGCTGGCACACACTGAGAGCATCTTAATCCCTGCAGCAACACTCATTGGAAGCTTCTAATTTCCTACTTCTCTTTGTGCTCATAAAAAAGTGTAGGAAAAAGAAGACATTGTTGCCTGTAATTCTTAAATTCCAGAACAGTTTAGGCACCAATATGCTGCTGCTGGATCAGACAGTCTCAGTTGCTTTTTCTTGACTGTGCCTCTCCTCTCCCACTCTGTGGATGTTAAAATGGGTCCCAGAACAGTGTAATTAGTTTTTGAATAGGGCTATTAAGTCCAGGCACAGTGCCATGCTGCTGTAGCTCTAATAATTCTGTTTCTAGGGCTAGCTCCCTCTGAGTTAGTGTGGTTATCTCTTTTGTGTGGAACTGCACTTGTGTTCCTCATTAGCCTCTATTCTTGGCAAGTCTATTAAATTGCTGGATGACCCTTCATGACTGACTTAGTTATAGTGACCTCATGGGCTCATTCATATACTGAGTAACATTGGTTTGAAAGAGGTGTTTGCTTTCTTTTTATTAAAAAAATAATAATTCATTTAAAACTTAGTGTGAAGCAAATAGCCCATTCACAGTTATCTGCAGATAAAAGGTAATTATTTAGAAAGCAGAGGTGTTTAAAAATACATGTTTCAGTGTTTGAAATATTTTTCTAATCTATTTTTCTGGTTTTTGGTTTTTTACTTCCTACTATAGTTACGAATCAATGGTTCCTTCCTGCTGTAAGGGGAGATATTCCTCCAGGCTGTGCAGCACATGGATTTGTTTG
This sequence comes from Irena cyanogastra, assembly GCA_013397155.1. Classification (NCBI taxonomy): domain Eukaryota; kingdom Metazoa; phylum Chordata; class Aves; order Passeriformes; family Irenidae; genus Irena; species Irena cyanogastra. Next base: position 653,648 of record VWZV01016208.1, read on the forward strand.
TGATGGTACCAGAATACTAGTTTTTGGAGGAATGGTTGAATATGGAAGATATAGCAATGACTTATATGAATTGCAGGTAGGAAATGTATGAATATGTTTTGATTTTCAGGACTTCTTTATTTATCTGTTTATGAAGAAACACATTTTATTTTATCACCTGCAGGGGAAAGTTAGATGATCTTTGCTCTTTTTCGGAAGATTTTCTCCATCTTAAGAATCTAAAGTTTATTCTAAATAACTTTGAAATAGAGACTTCCATCTAGTCTAAATAAAGTATAATATATTTAATATTTTATTAAGGTTAGCTCTTACCTTTTAACAAATGTCCTAAGAAAAGCTCAGCATTACCTTAAAAATAATTCAGAAAATATGCAAATGGTTCTATTTTGTTTTGACTGACCAACAAATTCTATTTGTTATGACTGACCATAAATGAAATTATTTCTGAATAAGTTTTTCTTGTCTTCAAGGCAAGTCGATGGCTCTGGAAAAAAGTTAAACCTCAAGCTCCTTCAAATGGATCACCACCCTGTCCTCGGCTTGGCCACAGCTTTTCTTTGTATGGTAACAAGTGCTATTTATTTGGTGGCCTGGCAAATGAAAGTGAAGATTCAAATAATAATGTTCCCAGGTATGCCGATTTGTCTTTGAATTTAGTGGCTTTAAAAACAAATTGCTAGATTTGACAGCTTTGAAAAGGAACATCCTAGGCAGGCTGTCCTGCACACCAAATACTCAGAGTTGGATTATTTGTGCAGTGAAGGGGTTACATGCGAAGAAGGTTAAGTATTCCTTCTGCTAATCCCACAATATGGAATGTTGAGTGACAGCTCTGACACTTTTGTGGGGAAACCTGAGTAGGCTTTTGTATTTCTCCTAGTATTTTGGGTGATGTTTTTAAGAATGGCTTTTTTGTTAGAACTACCTCAATCAGCAGAGTCACATGAGTCATTAGGGAATTCATGATGGATGTTTTTTCTGTATTGCTGTGAAAAACAGTTGTGAATTCATCTGGAAATTTTTTACAGTAACAGCTGAAGTTGCCGTTATTGTCAGCAAACTGTGGTAAAATGCTGAAGTTTTATATCCACAGTCACCTGCAGTTCAGAGCACTTATATCCACTGAGCTATAAACTGGCAATTTCAGGCTCAGTAAACAAGAGGTATCTGGTGTGAATGCCAAGATTCAAAGATCATTATCTAAAAATAACTTGCTGATAGATTCAGCAACAAATGGCTAATTGTGCATTGGTCAGCCTGAAGACATGAGAAAACAAACAGCTTCTTCTCACCTTTGTTGCCTTAAGATTTGCAGAAATTTCTCTCTAATACCTCCTGTCACCATGTATTTCCCACAGCTTTGCAGTTTGTGTGTCCATATGTAGCAATTTTTGCAAGAAATGTTGTCTTCATATTTCTTTCCTGTAATACGGTGTAGCAAATAAGAGAGCATGTTTTCTCAGAGGCAACAAGTTGTAACTCTTTTTTTTGTTGTTGTTTGAAATCCATTTTAAATCCAGATTTGGTAGTGCCTACAATGCATCAAATGTTTTGAGAGTTTAAAACTCTACACCCTCCTGAGACAGAAGTCTGTAATACTTGGAAGTGGTCAGGGTTTAAAGCTCACTTGTTGTCATGCTTATAAGTGAGTTTTTCATACTTTGACAATAATACCCTAGATATTTAAATGATTTCTATGAACTGGAGCTGCAACACGGGTCTGGCGTGGTCGGCTGGAGTATTCCTGTGACCAAAGGAATCTTGCCATCTCCCCGAGAATCTCACACAGCCATAGTGTACTGCAGAAAAGATGTGGGAAGCCCAAAGATGTATATTTTTGGAGGCATGTGTGGCTGTCGGCTTAATGATCTCTGGGAACTTGACATAGGTGAGTTGGTTTGCCAGCAGAAGTCAGTGCTTACTGGCTGAGGGGAAAAATTACAGTATAGAATGTTTCATGGCATGCTGTGGCGCAGATGTTATTGAGACTGATGCCATAGTGTTAACATTTTGTAATATTTGGAATTAAATAGATACAGCATTGTTTGCATATATTATCCTCACTGATTATGGGTACTCAGTGAGACAGATATCATAGTCTTTAAAGCACTCTAAAGAAACAATGCTGAATAACCATAATGCAACCATAATTTATGTTTTTGATAAACACATAGTTTGTCAATATTTCATGTGATTTTTTTTAAAAGAAGTTCCAAGTGCTTGTTATTGCACCTTTTTTCTTAAAGTAGCCATCTTAAAAAGGTGGAATTTAGCTTTGTTGAATATTAGAGGTGTGTTCCCTCCTAAAATCCAGATAGTGAAATACATATATGTAGCAACAAGGTTGGGGGGTTTTTTGAGTGTTTTTGTTTGTTTGTTTTTGGGTTTTTTGTTTGTTTTTGGTTTGTTTGTTTGTTTGTTTTTGGGTTTGTTTTGTTTTGTTTTGTTTTGTTTTTTTGAGGATTTTGTTCTCTTTCTTTTAGAAACCATGACCTGGTCAAGACCAGAAACCAAAGGGACAGTACCACTTCCTCGCAGTCTCCATACGGCCAATGTAATAGGAAACAAGTATGTCTGTTGTTAAAAGCTCAACTCTAGAAAGGTACACCTAGTAGGAGAATGATGATGCTTATCCACTACTGCTCGGTGTAAACATCAGCCCTGTAGAGTAGTTTTCTGCTGCTATTTCAGTGCCGTTGTTAACTCAAGGGTAGCCAGCTGTCAGTGTTTCCATCCAGCAGGACAATATGCCCAAGCCACCAGCAGCTTTCTGGGCTTCTTGGAGCACTTTTGTGTATTCTGGGGCAGCCTCAGCTGGGCCTGAGCTCTGTCAGGAGTGAGCTTCAGTGCCCCTGTGTGTGTGACACAGATGAGGTAGCTGTGCAAAGCTACTGCTCAAAGAGTAAAACTAGTTCCAGGCAAAACTATTCCCCACTTTTTCTGCAGTCTGTCCCTCATTGCTCTGCTTCTTGCCAATATGGTTTGTTTTGGCAGGTAGTATTGATAAAATGGATTTTTAAACATGGGTTTCAATCCTTTTTGTATCAGTTTACAAGCTGTATCAAGCTGGCATGAAGAGAGAGAGGGAAGGGAGTAAAGAAGTATGAAAGCTTTATATCTTCTGATCCAACAGCTTAGCTTTTTATTATTTACTTAAAATGTTAGTAGATTGTAGCCTGCATTGTGTTTTTAAATTTTGATATCTGAGTTAGATGCCACTCATCTTATTTTAGTGTGACTTACTAAGGGCTCTGCAGTAAAGGATTGTAAAAATTCTGTTGTACATGTGGGATTTTTGGAGAGCATTAGCAGTTTGATGGTTTGCTAAATGTTGCAGTCTTAATTGCTGTTTCTAGGAAGTTGTTTGAGGAGTTTCTGGGACTTTTTTTTGTGGTTGGGTTTTTCAATCAGCCAATTTAGTCAAAAATTTCATAAGGTAGATGTCTGCAACAGTACTTCATAAAGACAGTAGATATAAATAAAATTTGCTGTGAACCAGAACTGTAACACACTGGAAATTTCTTTTTTGTCCTAGTGTGAGAGAGCACATGCAGCACATCTAGATGTTAATTGCCGTTTCCTTTCTTTTTCCCTGTTCCCTATTTTCCTGTATTTCAGAATGTATGTTTTTGGTGGATGGGTTCCACAGTCAGCAGGAGGTGAAATTTCTGCTCCTGATGGTGAATGGAAATGCACCGGTTCCTTTTCTTACCTTAATTTGGGTTAGTGTTTCTGCCTTTCTGGGAGTGGGTATTTTGAATTAATATTTTCTTAACAGAGTAGAGCAGCTGTTTTGAAGACCTTGAGGGAAGTTTAGGACACATAGGTGTAGTCCTAGCTGACTAAAGAAGTTGCCAGTTTTTTGCATGTTGCTTGAAAAGTAATATTTTAATTATTATTTTTCTTTGAAGATTTAGCAGGTTTGCTTCTTCAAATCTTTGTTAATACAACTTTAATACTAAGTAATGTAAATACTCCTTCTTCATTTATAGAAGAACACAGGAGACAGATTCTGAAATGAGGTTTTTCTAAGCATGATCCCTGAATTCTCAACTTCTGATCTGTTTGCCTGAGAGAGATAACCATAGGTCAGAAAATTCAGCCTGTATGAATTATATTTATCTTGAACACTAATTGAAAAGTGACCTTCTCTTCATAATACTTCAATTTTAAATGCACTTGTCTATAAAAAAAGTGGTGATTTATTTTCATTTTTTTCTGAGCAGTTAAGTATGTTAACATCTTTATTTCTTGTTTTGGAAAAAATCTAGAAACTAAATGCTTTGAGTTTCATTTACTAGATACCACAGAATGGATAGGTCTGATCTCAGATTGCCAGGAGGACAAAAGTAACTTGTTACCAGGGCCAAGAGCAGGACACTGTGCTGTAGCTGTTGGCACTCGTCTGTATATCTGGAGTGGTAGAGATGGTTACAGAAAAGCTTGGAACAATCAAGTTTGCTGCAAAGATCTTTGGTACCTTGATACTGGTGAGTCAGAAATAAATAAGAGACTTAATATTATGTTCTGTGTTTTATTAACATGTGGACAGCTTGCGTGATTGATGATCAGAACATTAAAGCTGTAGCAAACTCCAAGAGTATTTATATTTTAAAAATTGTTTTTAAATCATGCTTCACTGCTGGTTGTTTAAAGGCTATTACTTAAAATGAAAAAAAATTAGGAAGGGTTTTTTAAAGCCTCTGAAAAAACTTTGTGCTAAATTCTGCACTGCATGCCACAGTCAGTTGATACAAGATGATAAAGGCTGTTTTGCCTAAACTCAGAGTTCCTGGCCTCTCTTTTTAGTGATCTTTTCTGCTACTACTTACTTTTTTCACCAAATTCCTTGTTCTCTTGGGATCATTGCTGCTGTTGCTGCTTCCCCATCTTTTGGACTGCGAAAAGATACTCTTCAATCTAAGAAAGGACCAAATTGTTCCTGGGGATGAAGGGAATTCTGGAGACTAATCACTCATTAGTAGCTGCATTGATGGCAGGACACTGAGATGGTGTTGGGAGAGAGGGAATTAGTATAGAACTTTTTTTTTCTTATTTCATTTTCCCCTCAGAAAATGAAAAAGAGTAGCAGGGGAGGGATGTGCTTAAGATTGCAGCCTGGTCAGACATAGAGGCATGTGAGAGGAGCAAGCCATTGGCATTAGTCATGTCCTGGCTTCAGCCTGTGGAGAAGAAGTGCAAGCAAAAGCTCACTTCAGCTACACAGAACAAGCAAAAACGAAGAGGAATAATTTGTGAATTACAGGAATATGTAAAGCTTTAGGGGCCAAAGAGCTACCTGCAGTATTTCAGGAAAGCGCAAGGATCTCCTGTCTCTGTAATCTGTACAATGATGTAGCTGCAACCCAAAGGCCTACTGACAGCAGAAGAACCATTAAAAACAAAGCATCAAAACTGGAGCATTTTTGAACACTTCGAAAAGACGCTTTGTAATTCTCTGACTTGACTTGCCACCTTTGACAGTGGTTTCTTGTTGAATCTGGTATATATTGTACGTTAGTGAAAAAGGAGTGACTGATTTTACTTGCAATATGCAGCTATTTAATAAACTAGTAAGGGAAGGCAATTTCTAACGTGCCGTCCGTGTTTTATTGGTTTTTTGTAGAGAGACCTCTAGCACCATCACAGGTACAGCTGATCAGAGCTACAACCAACTCTTTTCAATTGAAGTGGGATGAAGTACCTACAGTTGAAGGATATCTTCTTCAATTACATGCTGACTCACCAGTGCCACCGGTGACTGGAATTCCTGGTACCGGCGTTCCTGAGACATCAGTGCTGAGTTCACAAGGTAGCAGTCAGATCACTTTACAGTAATGTTTGTGCACAGGCAGACTGGAGGGTTGCATAAGTAATAAATATGAGTTTGTTTTTTTAAAGAACCATTCTGTAAGAGGGAGACCTTGTTTCTTTGGTCATTCTCCAAAAGTCTGCATCAAAATTATGGAAAACTCCCCTTTCACTTGTTTCTCTTGGTTTTGGCCAGCTGTCTGAATTGTGAAGATATTTGTAGAATGCTGGGCACAAGTTGAGAAAGGAAACAGTGAGGAAAGGATTTTATCTGACTGTTTGGTGATACAGTTTCATTTCCGTCTTAAAACAGTCAACTTTGGCCTCCCTATTTCTTACTGAAATAGGTTAAAACCATCATAATATTAAGTTTTACATAACTGATGGGAATTTGCTTTTGTTTACCTGCAAGGTGGCTGTTCTCTCCATCAGAGTCCACAATCATTGCCTAGTGTCCCTTATCCAGAAATGAAGGTGGATCATCCCAGCCAAACAAATAATCTCATTCCTAATAACGTAAGTGTAAACTGAAATATGCTTCAATGTCAAAACAGTGTGGAAAGGTAGTGGACTGGCAGAACACTTTGAGTTTTAAAACTCCCTGCATACTTTTTAGGTCTTAGAAAAAAAATGCAAATAAAACGAAAAGACAGACACCTGCTGAAGTAGTTGCCAGTTGCCCTACATACTTTTTTTTCTTTATGATGGAGACACGATCTTTCAAGTCCTCTTCTTGTTAATGCGGAAGGGAATTGCAACTGTATTGTCTTCCACAATGCCAGCTGGGAGCCTAACACCAGTAGGAATACTGTTCATCCTCAAAATGTTGGTGACATTAATGTGGGAAGCAAAAAGAATATGGTTAATTCCTTCTTTGTTAGTCTAGTTTAGTTTTATGCTAGTCTGCTTAGTTGCAAGTTCCTGCAGCAGGTTAAATCCAGTTATTATCTGTCTGGTGTGCAGTTGTAAGTGTTCCTCTGTTTAAAGGATCCCAGTTTTAGAACTCTGGACCTTTTCTTAGTTGTGTAAAGTCGGAGATCTGTATGGGATCCATAATGTACTCCTGGAGAAAACACATGTAGAAATACCATAAATTTCACTGAGGGTAGAAATATCTCAAGTGTCAGGAAAGCAAAGGTTCAAAGCCTGTGTAGTTGTGATTTTCCCCGTTGCCCAAAGTCCCCCCAGTAGATCAAATATACACAGCAATGAAATGCCATGTAATGAGTGAATTTAGTGTGGCTCTTCCAAGTCAACTCAGTGTTTGAGTCTTTGTTTTATAATGACTCAAGTAAGCATTGAGACATTGATTTCTTGGTCTAATTTAAAGTACCAGGGGGAATTGTTGATGGAGTTTGTATTGTTGTTTATGAGCAAGCATTTTCATGCCATGTTTGCAATTGAAATTACTGAACTTTGCAGTTTAACATTAACAAATGTGTTGTTTTGGTTAGGTCCCAGTTGCCCTTTCATCCAGTTCAAAAGTAGAAGGAAAAGAAAAGGTTGCAGCACCTGAAAACAAGGCTACACAGGAGACTATGAAAAACCATGCAGATGCTACAGGATTCAAAGAATCAAATGTCCCTTCTCTTTTGCCTGTTTGTACGTCAAGTAAGATGACTATAGAAAAAATAATTAAAAAATAAGAGTTAAAATTAATCTCAAAAATATAAAATAAGATTGTTTCTGTCTTGTAATTTAAAATTATTTAAGAGTCCTTTATAGTTTAAAAAACCCAACTTCTGTTAATTATTACTGAACATATTTTTAGAAGATAGAAAGAAAATTTAAATCTTAATTTGTTTCAAGTGTTGCTAAGTACATGAGATGCTCAGTATATTCATTATTATGATGGAAAATCTGTCTATTTAAACATAAATAGCCAGTTTTAGCATCAAGTAAAAAGGGACAGATGACATTTTACAACATTATGGTGATAGTAACTCCAAACTGGCACTGTGTCTGTCCGTTAGCAGTGAAAAGCTATTGGCTGATGTAAAATTTCAGGAATGTAGAGACAAGCATGTTTCTCTCTGATTGTAGAGGAAGTAAAAGATGACAAGGCTCTGATTTATGCATTTCACTGAAGTGCCTTAAATTCAGTGTAATGAATCCAGACTTAATCAGCTGATCTGTTTATATTTGACCTCAATGTATTTTATAAGTAGTTGGATTTTTATTTTCTTCACAGTGTAATTTAATTAGATGTGGAAATTTTGGTTCTTATTGATAAGTGAGAAACAGACTTCTACAGGGGTTAATCTTAAATTGATTGTTACAAATCTGTGATACTGATTTGTGTGGATGTTTTATTTTAGTAGGGTTTTTTTCCCAAATTAATTTTTTGTGACCAAATACATAAAAACCAGCAAGCTTAAAATAACTTTTTACATACACCTGTTTATGACTGTGGAGACAGACTTCTGTGCAGTTATAAACCTAAAGTAAGCATTAGCAATCAATATAATCAGATCTGTTCTAACCTAATTCTGAGCTAAACTCAGGCTTTATATGAAACTAAATCCATTAGACCAAGTTGAGATTTGATGTATTATCAATATTGAATTCTCGCTAATATTTTCTTTTTTTTTAAGGTGCTCAGACATCAGCAAATGTAGGTGAATTACATGACTTGGACAAACAAAGTGTAAATCCTGATGCTTCTGTATCCAGTACTGTCTCCAGCACACATACTATGGTAACCCAGCAGGCTGTTAAAACTGAATCATCAAGTACAAATGGGGCAGTTGTTAAAGATGAAACTTCACTAACAACATTCAATTCAAAATCTGAAGGTTTGAAATGTGTTTCACATACTGTATTTTGAGCCATATATTTCTAAGGCCATCAGAGTTCCTCTAGTGTGGTGGGATTCCCATCTTGAGTAGTACCTGGGATGTAGATAGGGCTTTTGGTATTGAAGACCTTTTATAGCCTGGATGATCTCTGCTAGGATTTACACATCTTTTAAAATCAGAATATTCTTTGTATGCATTTGTAAATCACCATGTTTCCTCTAAGTGGAAAATCTTCATTTATGCAGAGGTCCATTTTCTAAATACCAGTGGTAGCCTGTTTTGGTGCTCGTTGCACATTTGCTTTCATTCAGTGCTTGTCTATTTAGTCAGCAAAAGACTAAAATAGTAACCTTAGATGATTCTGATTTTAAGCAACTGACCTCTGTAATAAATATGGCCAGTTAATGTGGCCAGCTCACTGCTGGTCCAATGTGCTGGCCTCTTCACAGTCTGCTGGAAACACCCAAAATAAGCAGCAATGCAGAACATAAACGAGTAGTTTTTCAAGTTTTGTTTTTGACAAATATCAACAGGCTGTGCTTATTATTATTTTGAGCGTTAACTAAAGAACTGTATTCTCATATTGATGTTATGTGTATAGTATGATTTTTACCAAGCAGTATTGTATTTTAAAAGCTAAATCCAGGAACACAGGCATAGAATACTAATACTCCCACATGTTACTCATGTGCTTAATCTTTTTTTATTTTAAGATTCTGTTTTAAATTTAATGAATGGTCTGTTTTCATTTGTTAAAGTTGTGTACAGTTTAACTGCTTACGTTCAGAATTCAGACTATATTGATGTCAGAAACAATGCAACCAAATTAAGAATTCGCACTTAGACTATTCATACAATGTCCCCAGTATGTGCCTAAATCTGGTATTTAGATTATTTGTTCACAAATATTTTATGCCAATTTCATAATGCTGTCACTTTCTAGGATTTTCTGAGTCCTGCCTTCTGTTTGTGTTATCTGTAGCAGCCTCCAGTGCCAGACTCTCAGAATTGTTCTGTGAATTTGATAGAAGCCAAAATTAGTTAGTGTTATAAATAGTACTGCATGCAAAAGAAGTCTGAGATGTTTTTGTGCAACAAATACTTGTAAATGGCTATTGAGATCAACTTTCATACTCTGTGGGTTTTGTATTAAATTTTTTCTATTGCTTAAGTTTTTAAAATTTAATGTTTTGTTTTTAGCTGCTGAAACTGCTTATGTCATACCTTCAGCAAGGGTCAATACTGGACAGACAAATGATTCACACTCTTCTGTAAGTCTGAAAAAGTATTATCAAATTGCTTTACATATTCTGTTGATTAGTTGTAAGGGCTCTTCTGTTTTCCTTTAATTATATTTTTGAAAGAAAAGCAGTGTTTATATTGAGCTTGGAGTGAATAATACAGGGGTAAACATTTCTTTTGTAAAACTAATAGCGTTGTGTGGGTTAGATGTGAGTCTAAGTAGCAGTTGTGTAGTTGGGAGGAGATCCAAGTACATGTTTCAGCTGTTGAATCGTTTTTATCAACTGGCACAGTGGAATGGTCTCTGCTGCATGATGTGCAAATATAAAAGATTTTTCTGTACGCACAGCTGAATTTAAAATGAAGTATGTATTAGATCAGACTAGTGTTAGCTGCTGATTCTATAGATTTGAAACGTAACTTAACTGACATCTTGATGTTTTTCCCTAGAGGAGATGGGGACTGACTATGCAAGCTGTAAATACTGCCTGAAAAAGTAAATGCTTCCTATTTCACCTGCTTACAACTTAATACACAAACCCAAGGTGCCACTGTTGCCACCAGAAGTGAGGAGCTAAGGATGGGGAGAAGCAGCTGCTACTAAAGGGTTGGGTGCTTTTGCCAAGAGCAGCTGCAGCTCCTGCCTCATTTCCATGCTAGCAGGATGGCCTGTCTGTGCTGGGCACCTGACTGTTCAAGTGCCCTCCCTGGTGCCTGGAGACCAGCAAGAAAGCCAGTTTGTGTTTCTGGGTCAGTCAGGAGCAGTTTGCACACCCTCCATCCCCATGGCCCCACGCCGCAGCAGAGGGCTGTTCTCAGCTGCAGGCAAGTGCCGCAGTGCCTGACAGAGCACTGTGGGGCTGAGGTACAGCTGAGCCCCAGGGGGAGCTGCTGATGTTGGACCACCTTGGGAGACTTCTTGACCTCTGAGAGAAATTAACTCACAACTACATGCTGCCACAGACACTAGTTCTACAGCTTTAAGTTTCTACCCTGCCCCGTTTAGAATGCCAGATACAACATCCCAGCTGTTGCTTTTTGAATGACAGACTGTGTCTTCTGAGTAAATGTGTAAGAACCAGTTGGTTTTGCACAGTATTGAATAATACATGCATATTCATTTGAAGCATAAGAAAGTAACACTGGTATAAAAGGGGGTTGTCTCTTACATATACTAGAGCCTTGACATTTTTTCCATGGCATTGAAGTGTGGGTAATCTACATGACCTGTTCTTCAAATACTAGAGAGCTCCCCAGAGGCCGCCGGCACCGGCGAAAGCCAGGGACCGCCGGTGGTATGATGTGGGAATTTTTAAGAACAACAGTGCTGTGGTGAGCCAATTCTACTTGCTGCCAGAGGAAACACTGAACATCAATAGCAAGGTAGCTGCTGCTCCTCTGATGTAACTTGCATGTACCTATTTCAGAATCTTTTGCTTATATCATTCATAACAAAATGTGGGATTTTCTGATACTGCAGCAGAATCTGGTGCTTGTAGGAGTTTATGTATTTTATGACCAGTAGTTCCTCATGTATTTTTATAATCTTTTTACTATTTCCTAAACTAGATGAATTTTCTTTTGTTGTTTATGTATGATAATACAGAATATCTTATTTTACTATTGCTAATTATTTTCTTATTTCTTGCCTTAGAAAGCAATTTTAAACTTACAAATTTTCAAGCCAGTAAAATTCTTAAAAACTGAAAATCCCACAATTTCTTAATATTTCAGTCCAGCTTTGAAATGTTTCAGTTTCTTCTCTGTTCCCAGAATCTTTGCATAAAAATTGTTGAAGATACTAGTAAGACATAGGCAGGCTGTTTAAAAAGAGTAGATCTGGAACTGTAGTGGCTTTTATATTAGATTTTTCTAACTTAATGTTTGGTACATCTAAGTTGATGCATGAAAATTATGAGTGTGAAACTTGCAAAAGTGTAACAGTTTTGATGGCAAAAGTGTAAATTAGTGATGTCCTAGTTAACTAGAAACAAAAATGGTGTCTTTTTGAGACAGAAACAAAGTAACATCAGCCTTTTTTTGAAAGCACTTCATTATAAATATTCTGTGTCTTACTTTTAAAGAGAACAGTACATTGTACAGGGTTTACATTGATTGTGGTTCTCTCACAATCAATGAGAGAGAACCAATAGTTCCACTGTAAGGATCAGTGGTGCATCAATGCATATTTTAACCATGGAAGTATGGTAGCACATAATGTTTCAGAAAGCTGTTATTAACTTAACTGTGCTTGTCCTTAAAAACATTTTGATTACCTACACACTGAACTGCAGCTCCAAATGTTAAGAATAACTGCTTGTGAAATAAAAGTATTTTTTAGGACAGAAGATTATGTTAACTAAATCGTAACTTATGTAGTTGTAAACGCTACTTTGTTTTAACGGTCCTGAGTAAAAATAACCACAAGGTGCAGTTTAATTTAAATGACTGAAAAAATGGGATATCTTTTGGTGTAGGGCTGTAGCCTCACCTTGCATCTTAGATCAGCTGAGGTAAGATACTGTGTCAGTCAGAATTTTTGAATAAATGCTGATGTAAGTACAACAGTATTAAACAGATTTCAGTTTCAATTAAACTTAATTAATCTCAGCTTAACACTTCATACTTTTTTAGGCTAATTGTGTTTACAATATTTCAGAAATTACCACAAATGTTGCTTTATTTTCAGAAGGAAGGTGCAGATGTACCAGACTACAGATTACTTAAGAAACAGGATCTGTTTCCAGGCACAGTGTACAGGTTCAGAGTTGCTGCAATTAATGGCTGTGGTGTTGGGCCTTTCAGTAAAATCAGTGAATTCAAGACGTGCATTCCAGGTTTTCCTGGAGCGCCTTCAACAGTCAAAATCACCAAGGTGAGAAATAGAGGTTATTCTGGTTCTGATGTGTAAAATTCTGGTCACCAGTATAATCTCAGAACTCTTGGTTATAGTTGGTTTTATTTTTAAGTTAAAATTGTCATATAAAATAGTGTCCAATGCTTACTTGGTTAACTCTGCTCAATATATTATTCTTTAAGAAATTTGCTAAAAAAATTATTTTAAGAGTTCATGATAGTTTCCCCATGATTTTCTAGTCTTGCATCATTAAATCTATAGGGGTTTACCACACTTCTTAACAAAAAGAATTTTTTAAGCCACACTTAAAAAAAAAAGTCAAAAGACATCCTTATGTGGTGGTGATGATAGGTTAGAATTTTCAGATAAAGTTTAGAATTTTGGCGGTTTTAATATTGTTTGTATATTTATGGTTAGCTACATACTATCATATTTTTCTCTCTTTCTTCAGAGTGTAGACTGTATTCACCTTTCTTGGGAGCCTCCTGCTTCACCCTCTGGAAACATTTTAGAATATTCTGCCTACTTAGCTATCCGTTCCACACAACTGCAGGAAAATCCAAGTCAACTTGTATTTATGAGGATATACTGTGGTCTGAAAACCTCCTGCATAGTGACTGCTGCCCAGCTTTCCAATGCCCACGTGGATTACACCTCCCGGCCTGCCATAGTGTTCAGGATTTCAGCTAAGAACGAGAGAGGCTATGGCCCAGCCACGCAGGTTCGGTGGCTCCAAGGTAAAGTCACTGTCACACACAGCCTTTCAGTGGAGCAGGAGCTGTGCATTTCTTCCAGAACCAATGCAGCACTGCATGGGAACTTCTTGAAATGTCGTTTTGTTCCTTATGGGAGTTTTATGCAATTCCAGTTGTTGCTTCTGACTTCCCTAGAACTCACTTCAGCTCAGAAGTTTTTCAGTGCAAGAACTAACCCAGTTATGTGCATCATATACACTATGTACAGTGTAATCAGGGTATTTTTCAGTCTTTTCACCCTCCTAAATGGAAAAAAAAATTCCATCAAGTGATGTAAGGATTTTTGTGATTCATATACACTTCAAAATCTGTGTTACAGCCAGAAGTTTTGTCATCTTGTCCCTGGGCTTGAATTTGTACAGGTTCATAATGATTTGGGGATGGGAATGGATCCACTGAAAATAAAATTAGTGTTAGCCTGGTCAGTTCTGGTTTGCCTTATAAGTAAGCCAGTCTGGGGTCTCAAGTTTTGCCAGCTTCTCATCCCGCTCCTTCCCGTTTCTGGCTTAGCTTTGCTGGGAGCTGGCTTTGCTCAGCAAGAGGTGCTGTGGGCACAGAGGTAGGAAGGGCAGAGTGCCCACCCCTTCGGTAGCAGAGAACTGTGATGTGGGGGTAGCTGACCTCAGCTGGTGGGCTGGGACTCCCCTGTTGAATGTTCCACTGCTTGGTTTCTAATATGTGCTTTTCTGAGATGGGGAGTAACAATGAAGAAGTTGTCTTCTATGATGCTCAGTATTTTTCAATGCTGTTTTAACCCTTTAATTGGCAGGGGTTTGACCATGATCTATATCCTAGAACTCTGAAACAATGTTTGTTTGAAGATGTTTGACTGTGTACACCATGCGAAATTGTGAAACATTTAACAATGTCTCCTTTGTTTTGCAGATATGAAAACATCAGGCTCAAAGTAGAAACGACTTAATAAATCTCAAGTTTCGAATGTAGTGTTTAATGTAACTCTTGTACTATTTGTAAATGCTACAAATATTTTATTTTTGCATTGTTTTTATCTTAAAAATATATAACCTTTTTTATGTTTGACACATCAACATTATAGAGCCTTGCTCAGGTATGAATATCATATAGAAAATATATCAGAGATGGTGGGGTGGAGGATCACACTCTATCCAGCAGCTCTTTTTGGTGGCGATAAGTTAAAATGTAAAGAACACAGAGTTTCAAATTAAAAATTAATAAAAGAATTGGCACAAGTAAGTAGTATTTGAGGTAGAGTCCCCATGATTGCTACAGATCTTGCATAGATAATTCATAAGAGTTGGGATATGAGCAAATTCTGTTTGGTTTCAGTTCCCTATACCACATTCTTCATTGTGGTGCCTGAGTACAAGGCAAAAATTTCCAGTTATTATATAGTAACTTAAAATGTATAAATATTTTAATATATACTTTTTTTGTAAAGAAATGATTTTTTCTACTATTTGTAACAAATATCTTAATCTTGAAAGATATCCCCTGAAAATTTAAAAGGAAAAAGATAAACTTATCCATTGCTCTTATTACAAAAAACGTAAATTCATTGTAAATGCACTACTATTACTTAAAATTATCCTTTTGTAGTTGTACAAATCTTAAACTTGTAAATACCGATGTTTACAAGAGACCTTTCTGGTCTTGTATTAAAACTTCCATGAGATTCATTCTCTTTTTTTTTTTTTTTTAAATCCATATGCTTTGCTTTTAGCATATGCTTGCTTTTTGCACTAATAATAACTTACCTCATTCCTGTGTTAGTAATCACTTGTGTTGCTTCCATAATGTTTCTGTAAAACTTCAATCTGAAAATTTTAACCAAAGTTTAGAATACATGGTAAGCAATTTTGCACATATTATATGGCAACTTTCAACATATTTATTCCAGTTAATCTTCTTAAGTGCTTGTTTGCTTTACCAATATATTCTACCAGTCAAGTTCAGTATCTCCCTTTTACTATGCATCATTTTACATTAACTAGCTAGCTGATAAAATCAACAAGCATTACTTCTAGGAATAGGTTGATCCATTCCTATGCGAAAAGAAAAAAATTGTTCACAGTAGTGAAATAAAGGTAAACATTTCAAATGCTATTTATGTATCTATATATAAAACTGTGTTTACCAAAGTGTAGAGGAAAATGGTGGAGTTGGACGTGGTCACTAGGTGAATAGATTGAGGCACCTAAATAAGATTTATTTTAAAATAAAATCTAAATTATTTACTGTGCAATGAAGTTTATACTTTGCACTTTAATTTTGCCCCAAATGCCAAAAGATTATTACATCAAGGTAGAATTTCTTGCCTCTTCCAGTAAAATTTGTCTTAAGAGCGTTTGTAAATATATAAACTAAAATCAATGATGTGCCTGGTTTGGTGGGAGAAGTATCACTAAAATAGTAGAGATTTAGCAGCTCAAGTATCCCAGAGCAGATTTAACAGCCAAGTGTTTGCTACCCTGAGAATCAGGGTTATAACTAAGTGCTGGTACAGCCTTAATTATTGCAATGCATCACATGCTCCAATAGCATCTAGAAAGTGCTGGGGACCATAAATGGCTATAATAGTGTTAATTGTGGCACAGGAGTAACACACATGGTTTGTCTTCGGAGAAAAATCATGTGTTTATGACAATGACAGATAATCCCAGTTTCACTTTAAACAGTGTTTATAGTATGAATGTATAGGACTTTTCCTGAAGTTAACTGGCTTTAAGATATTTGTGTTTTAATGGTCCATTTCATCAGGTAGGAGCTCACTACCAATACTGTCTGATAACTAAAGTACCATACACATAAACTGTCAACTAGAAGAATAGAACTTGGTTTTTCTTATTAGTACTGTGAAAGAAGCCTTTAGAGAAAACACTTGTGGCTTTGATTTTGTTGGTTGATAGCTGTGATCGTAGAGTTGTTATTTAAGAATAAAACCTGTTGGGTGTGTCTGGGTGGAGTTTTTTTGCACTTGGTTTCACATGCTTTGCACAATTTCTTTTTTCAGTGGGTATGTCACAAGTACCAAAGGGTAAAACTGTGGCGTTTTCAATGAAAGTATGATTTCCTCGTGGGTGTGCTTTCTTCAGCTGACTTGACGTAAGATGTCACTTCCTCTTTTTTGTCCAAGTTGGGTAACGTTGAATAGTGATCATATGCAGCTCTTCAGTTGCTCACAGTTTTACTTTAAACTGAATTGTGGTACACACCGTAAAATACACATTGTGGTCTGTTTTTAGAACTGTATTTATAATGTCTAAATCCCACCTGTTTGCCTATCAACTAGATATCAGACAAATATTGATTGTTCAATTTTTTAAAGTTTAGAAGACTGTTGACACCAGCTCTTTGAGACTCCATGTTATCCATTTATTTCAGATACTGCTAAAGGACATGTAACAGAAGCTGAAATCTATCAGATTACAGTATCCACATAGTCAAAATGTCTAGGTTTACTGAACTCCTTAGGGAGGTTGTGACTGTGTAGGCATAGGACAGTCATGCCAGTTGTGGCAGACACTGCTACAGCTTCATCTTAAGAATGTTCTTGTGAAAGTGGAAATGAAGTGAACAATAACCTACACTTTGTGTTTTCAAAGTAATTATAGCAATATCTTTTGAATGTAGTTTGGAGTAGAGCACATGATCATGCCATAAACTCTGAAGATATAGTAAGTATTACTGTTGTTATCTGATTATTTCAGGATAGCGAATTTGACGTGAACTTAGTCTTACAGCCTGTTACTTAATCACCTCTACAAGGAAACTGACATTTTGTACAATACAAGTTGATTAGTCTTATTTTGAAGCATTGTTTGTTCTTTGTAATAAAGTGGTTGTCCTATCAAACGCATTGTAAATACTGAAGTGTGTGTTTTTTCAGAGGTGTATGTGTACAAACTTGGAATCTCTGATGCAGAGAGTGAGTAAATTTGGCAAGTTGGGGAAGAGAGTTTAATGATAGACACTGTCATCATACTATTACTCTTCCATAAATATTGTCTCCTAAGTTAATTCTTGATTACCTCATGAGCTTTTTGCCTAGTTGAGGTTCTCCAATATCCCTGCTGCACCTTCTGCAGTTGCTGTGCACTCATCATTACTCTGCCCCCTTCTATGCCTTGCAAGCTGTGGCCTCTGAACTGAAATTTTGCCATTACTTCTCCTGTCTATACAAGGGTCACGTTGCTGTTGTTGACAATGAGTGACAAAGAGTTTGGTGTTGCCTTGTTGCAGTTCGTTAAAAAGATGTGTGAGCACTTAGTCTGCTCAGAAGGCTCCTTCTCCTCTTTGAATTGTGTTCATGTCCAGCTCTGCTCAAAATGACACCATCTTTTATGGCAGCTGACTAAGGGGAACTCTTGTGGGAATAAGCAATGTGTTGCAAGAAGCAGGGGAGAAGAGAGGAGCAAGTGAACGGAAAGGTTTGCTGGATTGTTTCTAGACCTCCTTAAGAGTCTTCACATGAGAAACTGCTAAAAGCTGTCTGCTCCAGATTGATTCCTTCTTTGTGTTCCTAGCTATTGTAGTAATGGTTGTTGTCTTGTTATTTGTGATGCTTGCATCAGTGGAAAACAAATGGGAAAACCTAAAACATCAGTGAAGAATCCTCTTGTGCTGTTTTCTTTCTGTTGATTTTATGAGTAGGAGTTATTTTCTGTTGAAGGCAATTTGAATTTGCTGTATGAATTTATCTTAAAAATAACTCAGATTTATTTTTTTCTTTATAGCATTAGCTGGTCCCTAGGGTATTTTTATAATACTTCTAGTAAGCTAAACATCAGGGCTTTTATTCTGTGGCTTCCAGTTCTGACACTGAAGCATTTCCAGATTCCCAGGACAGGGGTGGAGAACTGACTGCTGACACTGTTTGGGCAATGTGTTCCTCCTGTTAATAGCAGTGAAATCTTCATTTTGAGGTGTTTGCCATTGGTCTGGGAGTGGAGATCCCTTTTATTAGAATTTCAACTAGTCAGCTTAAAGTATCTGGAAGATGAGCTTAAAAGAAATCCTGTTGATCCATAGAGTCTTTAGGATAGTGCACCTCCAGCACTTCCCCCAGAGAGAGGAAATCCCCATGATGTGGGGGTAGGGTGGGCACCCAGCTGGATCCCAGCATGAATGAATGGTGGTGGGGCTCAGCCAGAGAATGTCTAGCACCTGCAGGCCCTGGAAGAAGAGTTAGGATGGCAAGAAGGCCCAAGAGATCTGTGTGAGCTACTGGGCCCCTTTGTCTTACTTCCTCCTTATACGTGCCTCATGCTAGGTGGTGAAAATCTGGCATCTATAAATGTGGTAAATTTCAACTTGGTCTGTTCCCTAAATCTTTCAAAAGCCTGAAGTACTTATTGGTACTTGTTGGGCTTACAGTCCTGACAGGAACAACAAAAATATCTCTCAGATTGGGGCTGGGCATAGTTTGCTGTCATTGTTTTTCTTCTTTTATTTGAGAGGATTCTTGCTTCTAACAAGCATCTGCTTTTAATATCTGATGTAATTGCTGAGTTGGTACAGCAGCTCCTTAAAATGAAAACTTAGGCTTGGATGTGGTATCTTCGAAGAGAAAAAGAGATGAAGCATTTCAGTGTGTCCTAGTGTTCCGAGAGATATTTCTGTATCTGTTGAAATTATAAAATACTGTTATCCACACATGGAAATTATCAATATACAGTTATTTCAAAGCAATTCTTTAAAAAGGCACACTGGGTATATGCCATTTTAGAAGGTCCAAAATGTTGGTTTAGTTTGCATCCTCTTTTTTTTATTTTTTGTTTCCATTCAATCATTTAAATGTTTATTGCCAGGGATTTTTAACTGCCTTTTAGAATAACCATCACTCTTGCATGCAGTGCTGGTAATTCTCTTTTAACCAAAAGTTATGAGGTTCATTCAAGCAGTTATCTGGTAACTTTGAGCAGTATTAACGAATTCCCCAAACTTTTCTTTTTAGTAGCAGTTTCCTAATTATATCCTCATTGAATTTTGCCTGAGTAGAGAAGAGACTTTATATGTTGACTTTAAATGCTGCCTGTTCCAGAAGGAAAGAGTTTGGAGTCTGGGAGCAACTCTTTGAAATTACTGTCTTGAAAAAGAAAACCTGAAATATCGATCTAACAGCTTGAGGTTTCAGCTACTTTCATTACAGCCAGCTGAAGCAACATGAGAGCTGTCAAGCCAGACAACACAAAATGGCTAGTTTTTGTCAATATTTCTTCTTCTCGTGTGGACAGAACTCAATCCCATTGCATCTACTCCAGAAACATTTTGGATGAGTTTCAGCTGCTTGGCTTGTAAAACGTGGCTGTTGCTTGTGGTTTTGGATAGAGTGAGAGCAGACTGGTGCCCTGCTGCAGCACTCCCCAGGCTCTGCAGTCTCCACGTCCTCATCCCACAGTGCTGGAGGCTGTTTCTTTGTAGCAGAAATGCTCTCCAGCTGGCTGGAGGTGAGATTTCAGATCCTTCCCCTTCTCCCTCAGTGCTTAGCTTTTCCTGCCAGCTGGCTCCTGGCATCTGCCTTTTACCAGGTTGCTTTTCCCAGGATGTTAAACTGCACAGGGAGCTCAGGTGTCTGGTGGATCTGGATTTCCTGGCTGGGGCCAAGGAGGAGTTGGATTGTGCAGAAACAAACTTGTGCATCCCAGCAGCCTTTATCTGTGTCATGCTGCTCTTGACAGTGTTGGGACATGAGCTCTGCTGTGCTGGACTGTCTTCCCACAGGGTGCAGAGAGTAGAAATAGTATATATTGCTCCTCATGTGCTGTTGCAAATGTTTTAGCTGCAGCTGTATTTCAAGTGACACAGCCCTTGCACTTGAACTGAGTCTTGGTTGTGCTGTTGGAGGTGGTTTTATTTGCTGTTCATGTTGCTGTACAGGCTGGCTAAGTATCAGGCACACACACATGAAATTAGCAGCCCAGAGGCTGCTCCTCTGCCCAGCAGACTTAAACCCTCAATAGTTTTCTTTCCCACATAAGCAAATCAGGTGCCATTGCTCTGATAAATGGGTCCTCTGGCCTGGCAAGCTGCAGTAAAATATTCCAGGAAATGAGCCTGGAAATTTGCCTGGAAGATTTCTTAAAGCAGGGTTAGCCAACTCCTGCATCACTCTGGCCCTGCCTCCACAGCCGTCCTTTGGGATTTGGATTTAATAAACTCAGTGCAACTGGCACCAATTTGGAGACTATTGTGCATAGCAGCAAACTGCCCTCCCTCCCAAGAGTGCATGGCCTTGAATGTCACTGCAAGCTGAACTGGCAGTTTCCAGGGAGCTTCCCATTAAACTTTTACATCCTGAGGGTCAGAGGTGACATTGCAGTCCATTACCATGCCAATTTCACAAATCAATAGGTAAACAGATCAATATTTGGTTGCTTAAATGTATTTTTCAGCCTTTGAAAGGGTGAAACTCTGAATTATTTTGCCACAACAGCGTATCTGATTTTCAAAGAGGAAAAATTGGTTGGTATTTTCAACTAGGTCCATGTCTTACAGTGTACCACAGCCAAAAGGCATCCTCCCACCACTGCTCTTTTCACCAAACCAGTCTGACAGGGGTAAAATAAGAGTAACCATTAGAGTTACCATTATCAAACTTCTTTCTATAGGACTGCTTGGGCCCTATATAAAATATAGTTTCCTTATAGCATTACTTGTTTTAGGATCTACATCCAGCTTTGGAGGTTTTTTCATCTACAGACACAAGAAAATTCACTACTAGTTTCAGTGAAAAACTTCCTTTCTTCTGTTTGGTACAAATCAAACCCCAAAAAGTCAAGCCTGCACCATTTGATAATACAGTGACTTAAAGGCAAGTTGTCTTACTGCTGTAAATACAACTGAGGCAGCGAGTCTCCGTGACTTAACTGGAACATTAATCACATTTAGAGCTCTGCAAAATGAGGAATATTATAGCTGTAAGCAAAGCTGCTGCCAACCCTTATCATGACAGCAAGGTGCTGGGGAAAACACTAGCCCTTGGCTCTGCCCCTTGCTTTGCACTGAGCAATCTCCTCTGTGTGTGCAGCTGCCCGTATGCTTCCTCTCCTGCCAAAGGCTAAAGAGAAATCACCTATCCCTGCCTACAAGATGCTCATGAGCATCATCCTCAAACTCTGCAATAGGAATCATCCCATAGCATTCACAGTGATCCAGAGTGCAGTTCAAGAAAGACAGCTCTTTAAAGAATAGCCCATAGAATTCAGGCTGATTTTTAGCTCCAGGCAGAAAGGCATGGGGCAGTAGGTATTTAGGACATACCACCTCTTGCCCGAACTCCAGCTGTGTTCTGGCTACACCATCCAGTCACACATTTTAGCATTCAGTAGAGATCAGAAGGGAGGAATAAATAAAATAGTTAACAATGCATGTGTACACCCACAAGACTGGTAAAGGCAGAGCCTCAGCTCCCATTATGCCTGTAATGAAAATGGATGTAGACGAACACCATCTAAATTAGCTTTTCTCATAACTGCACTTTGACTAGAGATAATGGCATTTCTGTGCTTTTAAAGACACCAAAAGCACCCTATAAAGAAATACCAGAAGGATCAAGTTACACTAAAATGCATTTTTCAAAAAATTACTGTGGTAAAACTTGCTTGTGTCCTGAAAAGGCACCTAAAAAAGTCACTGTTTTTGGAAAAAGATCTTTGAACATCACTGCTATTTCAAGCAGCCTTTCTCCAAGCCTTAACATAGGCTGCCACAGCTGTCTCAAGCCAAAGCTCAATTTGGGGGTATCTTAGTTCAAACAAAACATTCAGAGGACCAAAGACTGTAGTTTGGTAGAAACAGATGAGATGTAGCAAGAATGGTCATTCTTGGTTTGGGTCTTAGCTACTTGTAAACTTTAAACACTCAAAAAGAGCAAAATGAGAACACAGATTTGTTGAACAAATATAAAGAATGAATTGGTTGTGCTGCTGCTCATACAAATTAGGCAAGTATTTCTTCAGACCACATTTGTTTTATTTGGTGTACCATGGCTACAGTACCCTGCAAACTTTTATTAGGAGAATGGTTTCAGAGAGACATGGAACAAAGTGTTGTATTATTACTTTTAGTGCTGTAGTTTCAGGAACAGAATGAGAAGTGAGTTGCAGTTTTGTCCCTGGCCCTCAGAGGGTGAGGGGAGAAGAAAGAAAAAGGAAAAACAAAGTTTTGCTCACATGATGGAGTACAAACCACAAACTTAACACACTTTAACCTAAACTCACAGCAGAGATGGGAGCCTGAAAAATGTTGCTTGTTTCAAGCAAGTGTGTGGGATCACCTCAACCGCTTTCTATACATCAAAATGCCAAATCTTTCCTAGCTTCTCCTTAGTTGGTATCACAGCTTTTTTCCATTGCAAATCTGGGAACAGCAAGAACAGGCTATGCTGGCCTGAAATAAATGGAATACAAACAGAAGGGGCTCGTGTAGGGATCACGTTATTCAGTTTTACATTTAATGAGAAACTCCATTTGTTCACAGCTGCTGAAGAGCGACAGGCTGCCACAAAGCCCAGAACATCCATGCAGACTGCCCCAGAATACACTGGATTGCCTCCAGAGGCTCTGCCAGCAGGATGCTGACTGGTAAGAAACACTGTTCAAATCTGCACATGAAGTTTTTGTTTAGCTAAACTGCCTATTTCAGGCTTCTGGGATATCTTAGGGTATGCTAAGTTCCCAATATTGAACTGTTACTTTTTTTTCTTTCTTTCTTTTTAAGAAAAGACAAAACCAGCAAGAAATCATATGGCAACAGTTTCAAGATGTGGTTTGCTTAAATTAGTGACAGGTGTGTGGAAAGATAATTTATATATTACATTTCAGTCCACTGGAAACAGTAAAAATACCAAAGGTCCCAAAATTCAGTCTGAGTAAAATATTACTAAAATCCCCACTCCTACACTAATAGGCTAAGACATGGCAACAAAATTACCCACCCAATTATTAAAGAAACAGCAATGTTACCAAGAACAGCTCACTAAATATACAGAACCACATTACCTAGGTAGAGTTTATTGCAAAACCAGGAAAGAGACAGCAAACCTGAAGCCTGTCTTCCATTTCAGATTTGTATCACTTGCTCAGCTGTCAGCCACTCGTGCACACACACACACTCACACACACAACACGCTGCCCAGACACAATGTCACTACCACTTTTGAGTTCCCATAGGCTCACAAGAAATGTTAAAACATTTCAGTAAAAAGTTAAAATGAGATATTTTACCACAATGACTATAAAATCCCCCCCTACCCTTGGAATTTCTAAGTCTGAGATTCTAAAAGCCATACATAAAAATGAAGAGTTATTTCAATAGCAGAAAGACTACCTTAAAAGTACCAAAGTAAGTCTAAGGAGAGTTAATGCAACTGATAAAAAAATTGTAAAAAAGAAAACCTGCATCGCACAGTCAGTGCTTTCATTAACACTGTTGATAAGCTCTAAACCTCTAAATGTAGTAGAGCATTCATTGGTTTTGATTAACTTTTAATTCAGAAGTTACATTAGAAAAAACAATCTTAGCAATTCTTTTGAGATGCTAGTTTCATGAGGAAAAAGTCCCTTTCAAAATCTCAATAAATAAGCTGACATGTAAAGTTAGTTGAGGTTGTCATGCAAGACAAGTTACATAACCAAGACTAACTCAATCTTTATAATAAAGGCAACTTGCATTCAAAAATGAACTTTACCCTTACAATTTTATTCAAAGGGTAAACATGAATTAACCCAGCTGTTTACCTGAATTACAAAAGTAACATGATTCAATATGAAAATAAGAAACTGTCTACAAATCTCTGACAGTAATAAATTGCAATATACAATGCATACAGGAGTTATACAGAGCAACAAACTCTTGTACAAAACAAAAATACTTTAATACCTTTAAAATCCAATTATTTCTTTAAAATCATCATGAAAAAGATTTGAGTCAGAACTCACACCTCAATTAGTCAAGCTTCTGGTAGCTACATTACAGCTATTTAATATACAAAGAGATAAATCTCTTCACCAGTCATTAAAACTGCCTCTTCGTTAGAGTTGCACAGGTTTTCCGTCTCATGTTCCCAGATGGAAAGTTTTCTTCAAAATCATGAGAACTGAATTTGCTGAACACCAGAGATCTAGAGAAAAAAAATACAAGCTTACATTCCACTGCACGTTTTCTGAAGCTGCAGAGCAGTTCACAGCAAGCAGCCATGAATTCTCAGTGTTGGAATGGCATGACAGCCACCACCAAAGGACTAAATAAAATTAATTCTCATTTTTCAGAACAGAGCAGCTGAACCAGTGTTTGGATTTTAGCAGCAAAAGGGAGAGTAAGGGACAGGATACAGGATCATACCTGTTGATATGATGTTGTGTAGACCATAACATTCTGCTGTTGGCCATCTGTGGTTATTAAGCCTGCTGGCAACTGGTTAGCTGAAAGAAAGAGCATTTTAAAAACGTTAGGCAGGAACTGCTTGATATACAGAGCCTTGCAGAGCCATTGATCTCCTGAGTTATCATCTTACACTGGTACAGTCACACTTGTTACCAAGTGTTACAAGTGAACAAGTTTATTCCCATTCAGAAGAAACACATAAAATCCAACTTGATTTTACTCCGAGAGTAAGCAGAATGCCCAAACTTGTACACAGGCAAATGGAGTGAAGCTCACCACCCTGACCACTGAAAAGGCCATCTCCAGTGCTCAGTATCCTAAGAAGCCTGGAGAATTCAGTTGGCTTGTTTAAACACAAAGTCAGCACTTGAGCATAGCCGTGAGAGAGGAACTCAGTTAAATCATTGTGCTACTTTATAAATTGAGATCCATCAGGGACTCCATAATACAGAAGCCCCATGGAAGGCAGAAGAGAGGAACGGGAACAGGCAATGACAAAAAATAAAAGGCAGTGCCAGAGCCTGGCATTGCACTGGTTAATTTCAGCACGTCCTTCAGGGCACACAGAAGAGCTCTGATTTCACAGAGGAAAGAGGTGGCCAACAAAAAGAGTAAAAAGTACTTCTGAGATACTGAGACAGAGAAAACACAGGGAGTGATGCTCCAAGGTAGACCTTCACAACATGTATGTTGAGCTCTCACATTGAGTAGGTGCCTTACAACTGCTATTTGGAAGCAAAGCAGCAAAACTCTTAAATTGTAGGTTGTCACTGCAGCACATTTTCCCCTAGGACAGAAACAATGGGGCTTTGTTCTTTCAGTTACTAAATATAAACATGATGTATAACCAATACAAAATTCTGAAAGCACAGCATAATCCTAACAGTTTTCATTAGAAAGCTGATGCTTGAGGGTTTTGTAATTAGATTTTCGATTGGTTGGTTGGGGTTGTTGTCTTTTTTTTTTTTTCCTTCCTCCTTCATTGAACAAATTTTCAGTTGCTTCAGTTGCAGGCTGAGATGTATTAAGATCATAGTGAGAGTGGCTCTGACAGGTCCAAAATTTACTGCCCTTCAACATGCACATTCCACATCCAACACAGCTTAATGGAAAGTCTGTGACCCAGCCCTGGCATGAGGCCACCACAAAGAGCTGAGGGTTATGCCACAGAAGCACACCTATCACTGCTACTGCTGCACTGACACCATCATTCAGACAGATCTACAGCTGCCCCTGTGGAGAGAAATACCTGCAGCACTTGACATGATCAGCCATTTAACTTTTTTTTTTTTTTTTTACTTTCCCCTAGTATTTCAACATCTCCTTTACATCCTTAATCCTGCCAGGACATTTCTAAAGTTGCTCTTTTCAAGTCACAGCAATCTGAAGTTTTTTCATAGAGCACTCTGAGGTTCCTAGGCCTGGAAATCAAGAATCTAAATCTAAATATTACAAGGGACCCTCGCAATATTTATATTTAGATTGTTAATTTGCAGGCAGTTTTATAAGCTCCTCTTCCAGGAGAGGCCCAACAAGTCTGCACTGTTTTATGCAGCCAAAATCAAACTGAGAGCAAAGTGTATTTCCAATCCTGAATGGGTCATTTTAGTCCTCAGGCTTTGAATTTTTGCTAGTTCAGTAGTTTACCAGTGATTTTATCACATACTTAAAATACTAAATCTTGTCATTAGATATGACTAGAGCTGTGCTTCCTAATTCCTCTTGTATCAGGTTCAACATTACCAGCCCGTAACATTTAAAAGCCAAGGAGGCGACTATGTGCAAGAATCAGCACCAACAAATCAGTGCAAATCCCAAAAAACTGTCAGGCTTTAATCCACAGCAAAAGGAAGAAAAACTACACTGAATGCACATGATACTCCTCACCCTACACCTTCTAGCTGCCAATCTGTGCATTCTTTTGAATGTAAGAAATACCAAGTTCTTTAGAATTAGACAAAGATGATTTTCTTCTCTGCCTCGTTTCTCAAAGATGAGCTCCTCAAGTCATCAAGAGGAGTTAATTTTACTTTTTTCCCCCCCAATAGGCTTGCAAGTAGAATGAATGCAGCCTAAATATGTAGCTACTGGAGAAAAAGAAAAAAAAAAACAACTTTGCACCTTTCATTACAACCTGTGTTTAAGTGTATACTAGCACTAATATATGCATTTATAAATTTCCCACAATTGACATGAGCTATTACTAGTCTAGGATATATTCCTCAAGTAAGAATACTGATGCCTGACAGAAGTGCTGTTTTTATAAAAGCTATAGTAATAACATAATAAATTAAAAAGTATTACTCACTAAATGCTTCTTCTGTGAGCTCCTCACTTAGACCATCTGCAGTTGTAACTGTTCCTCCAATTCCCTTTTCTCCTTTCATTGCCTAAGAAGAAAGGGCACAAAAAAAGCAGAAAGAAAGCTTGAGATTTTTTTCAAAGCCCCAGGAGCCCTAGCCAAGGTTTGAAACTTGCAGAAGAGTCACAGTGCAACAGCTGGAGCTAGAAATCCCAAGACCTGTAGAACTCTATGGGATTTGAGAATGTGCATATTACATGAGTGTTATTCATCTTAGCCATACTCCTGAAACAAAAACTTGGTAAACTAGGACTGTGTGGTTCTGAGAAAGGCTTTTCACCTTCTGCAGAAAGTTCAAAATCTGTGGTAATCCAGAAGGAGCATTTACAAGAAATCACAGAATCTCACCTACCAAGAATGTGCAACATTTGCTTACCAACCACACAGAAACACAATCACCATAAACTAAGAGCTGACATTTAAAACCAAGATGTGGAATTTCTTCACCCACATTGAGGACTGCAGCCAGAAAATATAGCAGCACAGAAAGCCAAGGCTCCCAGTCATTTGCATGCAGTTTTACAAGTCTGAAGTTTGATGCTCTATGCTATTATATAAGAACCTTTAGAAAAACAATGTGGGCATAAAAAAAGATTCTCTACAACTGCTTGCTGCAGACAAAATACTCAGTTACAAAACTGAAGTATTTCACCCTGAAGACACCCTTGCTGGAATGGAGATTTAAAACTGATGAGCAAAGCTATTTAACCCATCCACGCAATTAAAACACAATCCAACTACTCTGCCACCACAGCATCTATGATCTGCAAAAATGGTCAATTAAGAATGTAAGTAGCACAGACCCACTTCAGACTTATTCAGTAGGAACTGGAACTAGTTAGGCAATACTTGCCTTTTTAAAAGCACATACAGCACTATCACAGCATGTGCAACTGCTACACAAAACTGGAAAAAGACAGCACACAGCACTACTCCAACTTTATATCACACCTCCTGTTACTCAGTTATCCAGCAAATGACCTTCAAGTGCTGTCAGCAATATAAGTATTGTTAGCAAGTCAGACCTAAAAAAATCTTAGGTTTACAAAACAAAGAAACTCTGAAGAGCACCTTTATCTACTGTACTGCCAATTTAGACAGGGAGAGGCAGACCAGAACAAAAAACCCAAGCAGAAGCAACTTCCTTTTTTGAAAAGGTCTAAATTGCTGAAAGGAAGAAAGTCACTTTCTGCTAGAGAAGAGACAAATTAAACTGTTTGGATCACATATCTAGCATGTTCTATGTATCAAAAGCAAACCGAGGGACAGGCTAAAAAAATAATTTAAAAAAACCCCATTGAAGCAGATAGTTTTCCATGTGAATCATTATTCCAACATGAGAAAAACAATTTTTTTCTTTTGCAGACCCTAAAGTCCAGACAAACAGTAGGCATTAGGCCAGTTCCTCAGATGATGCAGTCAGTATGTACTGACTAAACCCAAAGATCGAATTAAACATTCCTAAAAGGCAACTCTAAAGAGCAGAGCAATTTACTACCGCCAATATATCAGAGAATTTATTCAGTTGAAAGCTTTAACTACTCTGAATCAGCAAGTCTAATCAAAATGCTTACTTCCTCCTTTTTCTCTTGACATCCTTTGGAATGCTTTTAAACATTACATTACTCCCTGACCAAGAGCTGTGAGATACCGTGCAAGTTAGCCATTATACAGCTACAATAAGAGAGCTAAGGATAAACACAACCAGGTTAAATACATGAGCAAATACCCATATATACCAACCTCTCTGAATTTTTGGAGGTACAACTTCAAAGGTTCAACATAGCTATCAAACCCCAAGGTAGACATGGCAAAGAGAATATCCTCTCCATTGATGGTCTTTCTTTTCTCTTGGTGACACCTCTCACTTGCTTCTGATGTTATAAAGCTGATGAATTCACTTACACACTCTTGTACACATTCCTTCGCATCCTTAGCAATCTAGTAAGGAAAAAAGTATAATAAAATCACTAATGAAGACACAAGACTTAAAAAAACTCACCACAAACCCCCCAAAGATAATCAGATAATAGAGGGAACATCCTAAAACCCAATGATAATACCCATTTAGGCAACACCTGCAAAGCAAACCACTGGATGTCCTCACTGCTCTACGTAAGACCAGCTGCAATGTGATTTTACCCATGTTTTACTATTTCAAGAGCACAGCCAACAGCCAGGATCTCCCAAAGTCCTAAGTTCTATACAAGCTTTTACACACAGATGCTTCTTGCTTTGCTTACCTATGTCTCGTCAAACCTGTTCATTACAATGTCACAACCCACTTCCTCTTCTTAAGAGGCCTGGTAGCTCCAACCCCACTGCAGTACATTCCCACAAATTCAGCAATGACAAGTATTTTTATCCTGCCCAGATTCAAGGACTAGAATACACACCTACCAGCAAGTCTTTCTAATGCTTTAGTATTCTGGTATAAATTTATCAAATGAGAATTCAAATGAAGCAACATATGCCCCGGCAAGAATGAAGTAAGTAAATTTGATTACAGTTTTCAGCTGGACAAAAGTAAAATTACTAAATTCTACTTAAAATTACAGCAAGTATTACTCATGATTACTTGGGAAGCTGACAGGAGTCAACAAGAAGATTATAATAATTAAGATTCTTATTCTTCACATGAAAAAGACCTAAAACATTGAGGCAGTAACTGTGTGCAGAGTCTTCACTAGCTCCTCTGATATTTTCAGACACGTAGGGTGAGATTTTCAGAAGAAGTCATCAGTCAGCAGCTTCCCTTGCAGTTTTTCACAAAAAACCATCCTGATTTTTCAAGATAGCTGTACATCCCATATGTTAAATTCTCATAAAAAAAAAATCTCATCTTGATCACTAAAAATTTATGACAATATGGACTAGGGTAGAGTTTTTCACAGCAAAGTTAAAAATGTAACATCCAGATCTCCAGAAAGCCCTGAACACTATGAAAATACAAGCAGATGCAAGTAAATTATGTCTTGCTTCTATTTAGAGTGATGTCCAAAAAGAGAGATCAGTTTTAGCTAGAGGAAATGTTACTGTGGCTGGAATTGTATTGGAATACAATAGAGAAACAGCAAATCATAGGAACCTAGCAAAGGTTTAAGATAAACAGGTGGAATGATGAAGTACTTATACAATCACCAGCTCAGCAGAATGGATTAAAAAGTCTATTCTTAGAAGTAAGAAATAAATAAGGCTTTCAACATCTGGCCTTATCTGCTCTGCGGTATAAAGCAGACTTCTTAGGTCACTTTGGCATTTGGGTATGTGAATATTCGGGTGATGGAAGGCTAACCACTCTCCTTCCTTCAGGATGAGCACTGGATTTCTATTTCAGCCAAAATTATTCACTTATTCCAAATTTTATGCACCTCAATGAAAGCAGACTAAATCTCTCAAGAGAATTGCACAGAAAATATTCTTAGTGATTGTCATCAAGTCTGATCCTTTGTGACAATTTCAGAGAACACATCTTATAAAAAGAAAGCTCTGTGGACAACAGTTCTGGACACTCTAATTACAGCAGTTACTAAAAGCTTTCAGAAATCTAAGAAAAATGGACTTGGTCTCAATGACCTCCTGCTCCTAGGGCTTTTTTCTCCTTTCCTTTTATAACGCTTTCCTCCAATAAATCAGCATAATTGGGAAAAATATGTTGTTCTAATCAGCTCAAGTTCACTGAGAGGAAGGAATAAAACTCATTAACACACTTTACCAGACAACAGTATTACCTTTCCTGTTTGGGGTATGGCATTTTTCATTATCCTTGCCACATTTGCAATTGGAAGATATATATCTTGTTCTCTAAAACTCTCTTTTGAGCCATTCGTATCTTCATGATCATTCATGCTGTCTTCTGTATCTAATGAAATGAAGAAAAGTTAACAGAAATTATATTTGCTAGACAGCAGGCCATAATTCAGTTTAAAATCTTATACTGAAGGACAAAGACCTTTGAAAGCACAGTGTGTTAACATCATAGAAATAATTTTAAAAATAGATGTCACATCAGGGCACCTTTATAAAGATAGCATTTTATCACATTATGCACAGAAGTGTACATGGCTGCTGATCAACAACCATTCTTAATGCCATGTCAAAATACAAACTGTTTCCTAGAACGTTAATTTTTTGTCATCCCCTCAAGGTCTTTGTGCCAACATCAAAAAATTCAACCTCCCCCCTTCAGACTGCAGAAAAAATGCTTTATACAGTGAGGCATTATGAAAACAACGGCAAACTCTTAGCCTGAGAGAAGACAGCAGAGAATGATACAAGAACTGGAAGAAAATATATGTATACACACATATGGAGATAAATAGTAGCATTTACTCTCTCATTTCTTACCATCGTGAGGCTGTATCACATAGTGACTGCCACCAATGTAATCTCCAGCAATTCCTAACTGAGAAGCATCTGTTGTGGAGCTGTCACCATCCATCTACAACCAGAAGAAGGAAACCTTTCAGGTGTGATTGTTACATCACTAAGTGCAGCTGTTACTCAAACCCAGCACAAACTATGAGATCAATTTATACAAAGCACAAATATTTTGTTATTGGAGAACAGCATCCCCAGTGTCATTAATGAGTTTTACTGACAGTGGAAATAGTTCAACTGTTTTGTGAGGCTTTTCAAACAACTCAGCCAGAGGCACAGGCCATGCACAGAATCATTTGGTTTATGTAACACATAGCTCCCGTGAGAGTCTGAACAGAACATGCAAGGTGTCTCTGAACAACCCTCGAAACCTACACCAGCCTCTGTTCACTGAATGCTTTACCTATTAATTACTACAGAGCACATCCTTCACTCACCTTTATCCTCCATGTTGGTTTGTCAAGCCCACTGACAAACTTCTAGCCAGACCGTGGGACCAGCTCCACATCCTCATCCTCCCTGAGACACCAGTTACTCCTATGTGCCTTCTGAGCCATGCTTTAGCATTGCCTGGTCCTGCCCTGCCTCACTCTTTGGGCATCCTCAGGTGCTCTTCTCTCAATGTTCTGATGTGGTGGCCAACAAGAAGACTTCTTCATGAGGCTTTGGAGATGGGGGCGGTCACATAGGTTTAATAGGTAACTTAAATGCCAGGAGAAAAAGAGAAGCCACAGGAGCCTGTACTTCCCTCCTTCTTACTGACAAGCTACACACACAGCCCCTGGAGAGGCAGAGCCCAGCTGACTTCACTCACTAACCCCACACCCACTGTGTGGGTACCTCGGCGTCTTTGAAGGACAACATGGTTGTTGCCATTGAGAGCACGGAGCTCACTTTTTCACATACCCATGAAGAGGGAGGGAAGGAGGGAGGGAGAAGCAATGTTGTACTATTTTTACACCTACCCAGAAATATGAGCATTTAACCTCTCACTAATCTGCACTTTGCCTGTGGCCACAGGGCTGAGTTTCACTTTGAAACCTTCAAGCTACGTCCGGTGTTACACTTGGCCACAGATGCACAAATAACACCAGCACTGCTCGCATTCCAACAACAGCTGGACAGAGCCTCAGGAGCTGCTCAAGAGAAAAATACTCTTCCAGCTCTTCTTCACTGTACAGAATATAACACACACTTTTATGAAGAACTTCAGGTCCCTTTTGCTGGGCATTTGTTAACCAGCTTCACTTCTTACACAGCAGCTCTACCCAAAGGAAGGGCAGTATTTTAGGCATTAACCTTCCATGTGCCAACCTTCACATAAATTCACTTTGTCCACATTTTGCAGACTCTTTGTTGGGAGATCTAACTTTGCTTTTCAATCTCTCAAAGGGTCTGCAGTTTGCTTACTCAGCTTACTGTAATGACAATGCAAGAATATCACAATCCTGCATGTCATGATCACCAAAACTGACATCACACATCATTAAGAGAACTGTGCCTCTCTCTTCCTTCTGCACTTTGAAACAATTAAAATTGTAGTCTAGTAAATCCCAAAAGCTACCTCCAAAATTAAGTTAGAGTTTTCTGGTAGTCTTCTTCTCAGTTTCACCTCTCTGATCCCTACTAGAATTTAATTCAGGATCTCAATCTTTATGCAGCCCTAGTACAAGGTATTTTAAATATCTTGATCTTTCCTTCCCTCTCTTTTTCCAATCTTCTGTGAAACATTTCTTC
The DNA here is from genome assembly GCA_013397155.1 of Irena cyanogastra. NCBI lineage: Eukaryota > Metazoa > Chordata > Aves > Passeriformes > Irenidae > Irena > Irena cyanogastra. The sequence goes on from VWZV01016208.1 coordinate 686,954, forward strand.
TAAATAATTTCCTTCCTCCAGGGATGCAATATTCTTCAAATTTCTGCCACGATGCAATAACTAACTTGTTTCTGCTCACCTCTCTTGCAGGCTACTCCATCTGAATCTTTATTGCCAAGACCCAGCAACACTAAGAAATTATCTCGCTTTCATTAGCCTAGCCTGCCTTCAAAAGACAATTCCTGCTTGAATCTCATTCAAACCTCTGCTGCATCTACAGATATTTTGGTCATATCAGACTAATGCATCCTCAAGGTAATACCTTTGCTTCTATTCTTTTCTGTGTGCACATTTCCAGATCTACTTCCAGGATGTATTATTTCACCATTAGTGAAAATTTGTGTGGACATTTATCAGCACTGTGAATCTAAAATAGTGATTAGCAAAATTGACAGGAAAAGGCTTGCAACAGAAAAAGACAGCTCTGACTCAGATAAAGAAAACAGGCACTGGCAGCTTAACATCAACTGGTATTACTTCTGCTGGTATTACTTGAAGAAAGATTTTTAGCTGCCAAGACAACCTTGGGACAGGAGATTAGGGACAGCACTAACATCCTTCTGCATAATGCTCAGCATAACCAGGTCCTGATCCAGGCCCACAGGATAATTCATGTTGGAAGTGGCCGTGGGAGGTCTCTACTCCAACCCCTGCTAAAAGCAGGGTCAGCTCAGAGCAGAGCACTCAGGGATTTCTCCAGCCACTTCTTGAAGGCCACCACAGACAGAGCCTGCCCAGCTGCCCCACAAGCCTCCTCCACAGCCCAGCTGACCTCACAGTGAGGGAGGGAGTAGATCTCAGCACACTACTTCACTCCAACTAAGTTGATGGAAAAACTTCAGCCAGAGTTGTCATTCAATTCAAATCTAGATTCAGGCATCTGAATATAGCAACTGTAATTAATATGCCATCCAAGTCACCCTACTAGTATTTCTTGGAGCCCAATGGATGACAAACATGACCTTGCAGGAAAATGTGGCCACTGCTATCCCAGTCATCTCATAACAAACAGTTACATGCTCACACATTACAGTTTTCATTTCAGATGTTCAAAACTCCAGTCAATCACCACATTATCTGATTGTCAAGCTCAGCACAAGTTCTGTAACACACACAACAATGTTCAGAAAATGAGAAAACACTCTTCTCACTACACTGTTGCTAATTAATCCTCCTCCTTTAAACAAACAAACAAAAACCCCAAACAATCAATAAAACCTCTCCAAAACCATGACACAAACTAAATTCTGTGTCCCTGAAGTTGCTCTGGAAAGGCAGCAGTCCAATATAGCACAGAAACAACATCTTGCCTACGCTAACTGCAGCCATGGGAGACTAAAAAGGCCAACAGTTCTTATACTGGCCCATTTAGTAGGAAGACCTACTACTTTAGGTGGAAGTAGATGCTCGAACACGCAAAATCCTGGGAGATCTAATCCTAAAAGGTTCAGGTGGGCAAGAACGTTCCTCACAGATTTTGCTTTAGACTGCTGAGTTGTTACAACTTGCTTTAAAGAGAAGTAGCCATTTGCAGATTATACATCACATTTGCATGGCAGTTTCAGCATGCAAACATTGCAATGCCTTTTAATACAAGACCATTTCCCACCTCTGTGTGGCTGCCAAATTGCACGAGGGAGGGCTTCCAACACCTCAGTCCCCCAGCAGGAAGTGCCGTGCACAACTGCAGGAAGCAATTACTACAGGTTGTACATTATCCTCAGCCTCCAGTGCTAGGAAGACACTGAAGCTCCTCCATGCATACACATGGACTGAATCAAGACTGAGAGCTAAGCATATCAGAAGTGACATATCAGTCTCTAAAATGACCATGCCATTATCTGTTTTTATCAACAACCAGGGAGAGTAAACAAGTACAAGACATATACATTCAGCACTACACTGCAGCCCCACAATTAGTGGTTTTTCTGTTTGGTTTTCCATCTCTAATAAAAAAAGAGTATTACTAGGGATATACAAACTATATGATGATGCATGGAAATTAACCAAGAGAGAGAAACATTTCAAGGGCATCAAAGAAGGTTCAATGATAAGATGCACATGAATGAACATAGAGGCTTACACTGACATCTTGTATAAATATTCTGGAGGTTGCTTAAAAAAATTTGCTACTGTCAGCCACCCACAACTCAGACTGTTCCTATAATACATCTATACAAAACTAATAAAACATCAGTATCTCAAAGTAAATCTTGCATCCTGTTTAATCTTATAAGCTCTCTTAAAAGCACAGTCAGTATCAGTGGCTCAGCTAAATGATAACTAAAGAAGAATGCAAGCCCAAGCCTGCTAGCACTGAGAAGAAGGGACTAAAGCTTAGATCAGTATAAAAGGAAAAAACAAAGAAGAAAAACAAATTTGAAGAAACAAGATTTTTGTTTTCAGAACGAGGAAGTTATCTGGCAATGACTGGCAAACTGCCCTCTTGAAGGGCAACCAAAGGCCTCTTGTGAGATAAGTATTTCATGTGGTATTTATCCACCCTGTCTCCCCAAATTGCTACCCTACAAGAGGGGCAGTAGAAAATGATGCACAATGAACTAAAGCACTTGGTACACATTCCACGCAGTCACATCTGCCAAAGAAGCAGGACAGAAACAATAACTAAAGCTGTAGGTAGTAACCACATCATTCATCTTGCCACACCTTGTCACAAGAGATGTAAAGCTGTGAATCAGTACATAACAGCAGGGACAAAGTTTTAGCTGAGTTTTCTGCACCCTCTCCTGTTAAGCAGAAAGATTTTTCAATTGAAAATACACCTTCAATTTCCTTTTATTTTTCAGTGACTTCTGAGGATCCTAATTTCCTACTGAATTCTCACCTGCAGGTATACAAGAAATACCAACTGGTGAATACATTCACAGGACATTGTTCCAGCAGACACACAAAAATATAATGCTAAACCCCTTAGCACATAGCTAGAACAAAACCAGATGCTGCACTCTCCATCTCAGGCTTCTCTAATCCTTTACATTCTGTGTTTTCCCCCACAGCAGAATAACACTGGGAAAAGCAGACTGATGCTGAGAGGACCAGTGTCACCAAGGCTCATTAGCATCTGGGCTGTACCAGGATCCTTCGCTGGCCCACGGGGAGGAAACTTCCCCTTATGAAATCCAAAGAAGGCATTGCCACCTTTGCACCTTTCCACTCTATCTAACAGTCTATCAACTTTCTGTCTTATCTTAAAAGCTCCAATGCCACTGACCACAGGCGCCCTCCACACGGACCCAGCTGTGCTAGAGCAGCTGGTGGCTCCTTCCCAGGCTGGCTAACATCCACAAGCACTGTTAGCTCCAATATATATGGCTGGACTAAAACCTCATTTATTTTCACATCAAGAAGGAGTGGGTCAGTGATACAGAGGAAGCAGGAGAAACCAAGTTTCCACACCTTCTATTTTTTTGCCAGTAGAAGAGAGAAGCTGGAAGGGAAAATAAACAAGATGAGTAGAGGAATGGAGGCAGTTTAGTTGCTTTTGCAGAAGCTGGAAGAGGAAAGCAGTGCTGAACACACTGCACCAGCACCTCCTTCCTTTAGTGACCTGACTGAAATCCCCATATTACCTTTCAATAGTAAGTTTTTGATACTTTTCTAGCATTTTTTGTAAAAAACTAAGCTTATCTGTTTACTAAAGCACCAATCCATAAATCCTGTCTTTTTCCTTTGATAACATTTTTAAGTAGGTAATTTTGTTGAGCTAGTAACTCAAGTATGCCAAGCAGCTTTTTCCTCTCAAGCAACAGGGCAAGTAAGAGTTTTACAAAGCTAGTTCAGACCAGACCAATGTTTTCAGGCAAAACTGTTGAATATGCTGACACTTGTTTTTATTCTACCAATGTTATTTACCCATATTATTTAGTATGCATATATATATATGGTCATGTTTTTCTCTTTTTACAAGCATCCTGCCACTAAAACATCAATTTCCAAACACTAAGTTTCTGCAAAACGCAGTACTAAGTCAAGTTTCTTTCTAAGCAAAATTTTAAAGGTGGAGCAACATTAGATCTACATTTGAAAGCACTAAAGGAAGAACCTTGCAAACCTCTTTTAAATGTTGACAAAACAAGGTATCAGACTTTCAAAGTTGCAGTGTTTAATGTCTCGTATCTTGACATTATCTTAAACATTCTTTTTTATTCAATTTCTGAACATTGCCTCCCTTCATGTAATTATTACCACAAGTAAGAGTTAAGCTTCGAACTGCTGTGGCTGTCAAATCCTGAAGTCTAAAGATACCCAGTGCTCCTAACTTCTCCCAATATAATGCCATAACTGTAAATGCCAACAGCCAAGCACGTGTATAACCAGCCATTCAATGCACAGCACAAAAGCAAATCACACAGGCCTCAGAGCAGCTCAGACTGAGCCATCTCAGGTGTCCTAGAGAACTGCAGATGGAGCTTGCCTTTACATCGTAACTGTCATGCCACAGGCCACATAAGCAAAGGAAAAAAAAAAAAGCAACCACTAGCTTATTGTTTAGGAACAGTATGCTAATGATTATATATAGACACCATTTCTCCATTCCTGCAAGCCATTTAAAGCCAGACTCTGAATACTGCCTAAAGCGGTGCCTGCCATTTTCCTTTTCCCTACCGTTTTGCCAGAGCTTTTTGAAAAAGCTGAATTATTTTTTTTTAAACTGACAATAACTGCCATCTACCAAGATGCCAAGAAAAGCTTACTACACGTGACAAAGACCATGAACAGGCTGAAATACAGTTTTTTGTGTTCCTCACTGCCTAAAAATGTTCGGATCATTGTTATCAGTAATTTTGCCATCCCAAAAGCAAGCCAAGCACACTAGGTAGCTTTTACCTAACAGTTCTTTTCAGAAGAAAATCTTTTTGGTTAAGCCTCAAAGAAATTGGTAAAGCTAGAAGCTGATTTTCTGCTGCTGCTGTACTGCTGAATATATATATCATAGCCGCAGAAACATCACCAGAACACATGAATTTTTTTGTGTTTTTCCAATAGGATTCTCTGTGAATAACCTCGACAGTACTCTTCAGGATCACTAACTACATAATTTCTGGAGGCAGAACAGTGGCTAGGACACACAGGTCTCCCCAAGAACACCTGCCACACACTGAAAAGTTGTGTAGACATTGATAATGGCAGGGTCCCATCTCTCTCCCATCTGTCATGTGTGTCACAGGACAAGTGCTGATGCCACCCACCTGCCTCTGTGCCACTGCGAGCCGATCGATTCCCGATTCCATGCCCTTCAATGATGCAAATGCAGCTAGCTAGGCACGAGGGACACCTTTCTACTTACACTGTAACAGCCTCCGAGCCTTCCTGGCACCCAGCTCACATCTGTTCGAGAGGTAACTCGTCTATCGTGACCCCTTGTTTACAAATGGCACAAGACGACGAGTCCTCAGTTAATCAGCAACTTTATTGTTGGTCACCTTGGCTGCGATTTCCGCGCTGCCCGCACCTGCCCGGGGCCCGCCGGACGCTTCTGCCCACCACGGCCTCGCATTCCCGCCCGCACGGCCAGCCGGGTACTGGCACTACATCCCGAGGCCTCGCCCTACGCTCCTCATCCCTGCAAAATACCGCCAAACCTTCCAGGAAATTTCGGTCCCGACAACGGCGCGGGGGGGAACCGGGAGGAGAGACCGGGCCGCTGTGGCCCCGCTACACAGCTCCCGGCCTGGCCAGGGGCCGTGGGCGTGGTAGGGGTCCCGGCCCCTCGCTCCCGCGGCGAGGGGAGGGGGCTTGGCCGGGCGGACACAAAAGAGCGCGGAGCCCCCTCCGCCCGGTGCGGCCGCCACAAAGCCGCGGCCCCCGGACACAGCGAGCGCGGCCGGCGCGGAGATGGAGGGATGGCGGAGGCCGTGCGCCCCGCGAGTGCCCGCCGCTTCTCAGCGGGCGGTGAGAGGTGCCGGCCGGCCGCGGGCCAGCCCNCAGCGCCGGGGCCCGGGGAGGGAGACGGACATTTCATTCGAGCCTGCAGTGGAACCGGTTACCAATCATTGGCCGGAGCCAGGCACAAACCTCCAGTGCGGCCCTGGTTGGCTCCCTCCGCAAATCGGCTGTTTGGTTGGACGGAAAATGGCTGCGAAGGAACCAGTCCCAGCGCGGAGCCCCGCTTCCCGCAGCCGGCCTGCCCTCCCTCCGCGCCGCCTCCCCGCCACTCGTGTCGGCTCTTCCCTCAGCGCGCGCCCTCCCGCCGGGCCGGCCCTGCCCGCCTCCTTTATGGAGCGGCCGGGCCGGGGGGCGCCGGGCCCGCCTCCCCCGCGCGGGGCTGGGGCACGGCGGTGACCGGGGCTGCCGCCGAGGGCTGTCCCTGCAACAGAGCTCGGTCCCATAGGGCTGCTGCTGCTGGCTATTCTGTAGCGGGGCCTCTGACCAGGGGCTGCTCTTCCCTGCGGCCTGGATCTCACAGAATCACAAATGGGTCAGGTTGGAAGGGACCACAGTGTGTCATCTGGTCCAGCCTCCCTGCTCGAGCAGGGTCATCCTGGAGCGCAAGGCACAGGATTGCGTCCAGGCAGTTCTGAATATATCTTCAGTGGGGGAGACTCCAGTCTCTCTGGGCAACCTGTTCCAGTGTGTAGTCACCACACAGTAAAGAAGTTCTTCCTCGTGTTCAGGTGGAACTTTCTATGCATCAGTTTCTGCCTATTGTCTCTTGTCCTATTTGTTGTTACCACCAGAAATGCCTGGGTTCATCCTGTGACCCCCTCTCTCCTGGTACTGATGGACATTGATGAGGTCCCCTCTCCTCCTGAGGCTGAACAGGCCCAGTTCCTCCAGCCTTTCCTTACAAGAGAGATGCTCCAGTCCCCCAGTCATCCTTATTGCCCTGAGAGATGAGGGCTGGGGAGAGTGGCCAGCTGTGTCCCAGTGGCCTTGTCCCTGGCCTCACGCCCCTGTTGCCTCTCTAGCTGGTGCCTGTTGTCAGCAAGGCAGGTACCATTATTGTGAAGGTTTCTNCCGGCCGGCCGCGGGCCAGCCCCGCCTGCTGCCCCCTCCCCTGTCTAGGCCGCAAAATGGAGCCGGAGCGGGGAGGGCCCCGCGGAGAGAGCGGGACAGCGGCGGGGGCAGCAGCCCCGCCGCCCCTGCCGACACCCCCCTCGCTGCCGCCTCNGGGCCCGCCTCCCCCGCGCGGGGCTGGGGCACGGCGGTGACCGGGGCTGCCGCCGAGGGCTGTCCCTGCAACAGAGCTCGGTCCCATAGGGCTGCTGCTGCTGGCTATTCTGTAGCGGGGCCTCTGACCAGGGGCTGCTCTTCCCTGCGGCCTGGATCTCACAGAATCACAAATGGGTCAGGTTGGAAGGGACCACAGTGTGTCATCTGGTCCAGCCTCCCTGCTCGAGCAGGGTCATCCTGGAGCGCAAGGCACAGGATTGCGTCCAGGCAGTTCTGAATATATCTTCAGTGGGGGAGACTCCAGTCTCTCTGGGCAACCTGTTCCAGTGTGTAGTCACCACACAGTAAAGAAGTTCTTCCTCGTGTTCAGGTGGAACTTTCTATGCATCAGTTTCTGCCTATTGTCTCTTGTCCTATTTGTTGTTACCACCAGAAATGCCTGGGTTCATCCTGTGACCCCCTCTCTCCTGGTACTGATGGACATTGATGAGGTCCCCTCTCCTCCTGAGGCTGAACAGGCCCAGTTCCTCCAGCCTTTCCTTACAAGAGAGATGCTCCAGTCCCCCAGTCATCCTTATTGCCCTGAGAGATGAGGGCTGGGGAGAGTGGCCAGCTGTGTCCCAGTGGCCTTGTCCCTGGCCTCACGCCCCTGTTGCCTCTCTAGCTGGTGCCTGTTGTCAGCAAGGCAGGTACCATTATTGTGAAGGTTTCTTAGATCTATTCCAACCTGTCCTACACCTGCATCAAGATTCAGCAGCTGAGAGGAGAACAGGTTACATCCCCAGTGACTTCCTGCATTTTGCAGAGCCGGGGAAAGAAGAGGCTGATGAAGAGGAGGAGTTCCATGAAGGAGGAGGATGGCTCATGGAACCCAGGTCCTACCAACCATTTGGTGGAACAGAGTCTTGGGTGGGGGGATCTGTGTCTGTATTACCCCTTTCCCCAAAAAAAGTAAAATTTCACTGCAAACCAAAAAGGATCATTTCCCCTTGGTAATATAGGGCTTAACGAGAACATGTTTCTTCTACTTTTAGGCTTTGTTCTGAAGAAATACGGGCTGCTGAGTGAAGATATTAGTTGGACTGACTTCTCCACTAAGATTTATAAACCTCTCTTATGAAGCATTTGTATGAAACACTTCATAATCCACCAGTCCCTCCATTAACTAGAAGCAGAAAGAGCCAAAAAGCAGCCAAAGACATTCCACACATCTGCCACCAACACGTGTACGTGCAATCTCCCAACAGAGGTAATAGGAATATTTTCAGTTTTTGCAATTCTTAATAACCTTCAGTAATTCTTCATTATTTGAGGGTTTTAAGTATTTTAATTAAACTAGTATGAAACTCACATTTCACAATAGCTTCTGCTAGCATCCTCTTCTGGTTAATATCTGATAAATACAGTACACTCCTCACCTAACTGTCTTCTGGTACTGGGATTTACACAAAGCAGAACTCAATGAACCTTACACATTTCCACATGGTTTTGCGTAACAACATTAGTTTCATGTGTTTTGATATATCATAAAGATTTAGATTCACTCAAAATATCCATGTATTTGGATTGTTTTGAGTTTAAAGTGAAACATCAAATGAGAAGAATTTTGCGTGGCCATGGGTTTTTACTGCAAATACTATATGCAGCTTAATGCTGCCTCATGGGTACTATGAGCAGTAATTAGTAATTTTTTTTTTAATGCCCAGAAGATGTTAAGTAATGCAAGAATATTCACTAAGTTTGGGACCTTAGGGAATGCGTTTTTCCGTTTATCTATTTCATAGCTTGTGTTCAGTAAGTACAATGCCATGACAATACACTATTGATCTGTGCACTCTTAAAATCTTTGGGTGGATTTTGTCATGTCAGCCCAGAATTTCACAAGTGATTAGAAAGATGAACGCTGACCAGCGTGTAGGTTTTTCAGGACACAGAGCAGACAGTGCCCTTTTTTTGAGCTGCTAGTCTCTAGTTTTGAATCTTCTTGAAAACACAGCCCTGAAATTTTTCTACTGCATTTTTTTTCAAACTTGAAATGAAAATATTGTTTCTTCTGTGGTTTTTGTACTGATATTTATCAATGTTGTGTTGATGGAAAAACTACTTACCCACTTCTACTCAGCACTTTTCTTTAGGACAACATAGCGGGAACAAGTGTTCACTGTTACTGGTGACAGAACAGCACTCAGTGGTTAAACTTGTCAGCCAGCTAGAGCCAGGGAATCCAAGCCGGCATTCCCATTTGCATATATTTTATTTTGTGTTCCTCCATTGTAACAATTTCTATCACACACTTACAATTCAGTCTTCAATTGGTTTGTTATTTTATTCCTATGCTAAGTATATTCTCAAGCTCCGTATTTTGTGAGGCAGTGATCTACTTCCCAAAATTGTCATTTTGTGCCTTAAATGTTCAGTGAGGAAATCAAAATCTTCAGATAACTTCTGTTCTATTTAGTAGGTGTTAGCTAAGGTGATCAAGTATGCTTCTTTATACCAAAACAGATATATCAGCTTGTTCCAGAATGTGCCTTACTTGTGCTGTGGACTCTGTCATTTGGAAAAATAAGTGCTTGAAATAAGAAATTCTGATTTTTGTAGAAATAGTAGTGGATGTAAGGTGGGTGAGTTGTTCATCTAACTTTTTCCAGAGTTCTCAAAACTGTGAAATTCTTAGTGTAATAGACTGGAAATAGGTCTGTCATCAAACTGTGAACCCGATGGGCCATCAGGAACTGGTATTCATTCTTAATAGTGATCTTTCTAATGTTCATTATCTTTTTTGGTTTTGTAGATCAGAGCATTCTTATTTGTGTTCAATGATCCTAAATAAAAGACACTTGAAGCTACAGAGCTAAGCAATGCTATCTGAAAAAGATGAAATGTGGAAATCCAGAAGAAATTACCTACAGGTAATTAACCAAGTCAGAGTGGGCTGCGACCAGATGGAATTAAACAGAGTTCAAGACATTTTTGTTTTTCTAAGGATCAGTAGCTCACTGCTGTGTTGAAAAAATCTTTAGCTAATTAAGCATGCCTTCCTTTTAGATAGTATTCCCCCTTTAACAGTAAATTTTCTGTTACACTTGGAAGGAGCTTTGTGCACAGGTGGCCTTTGTGCTATGTGATCCCACAGCTCTGAAGGGGAGACATGTACAGCATCTGCACTGTGCCAGGGCACCTGAGAGGCAGTTCTAGAAGAGGAGCTAGCTTTGATGCTCATGCCCTGAGGACCAAATGATGTGTTTATTCACAGCAGACTGGTATCCCGCCAAAGAGGGGGCTGAGCAGGTGCAATTCTGAAATTACTACATCCCATTTAGGAAGTATGGTCCAAAGAGCAAAGTTCAAGCTTGGATGCAATTCCAAGGCCTACTGCATGCTTCTTGTATGACCTTGGGCAAATTACTGTAAATCCAAGCCATCAGATTTCAATTGAGGCACGCATAAATGCCTGTGAAAGTCTGAATTTTAATCATATTGTGCCTCAATTCCCTATCTGCTAAATCACTAGCGGTATCATTTTCCTATCTTGAGCTGAACAGTGACTGGCTTAGATATTGGGAAAGCAGGAGAGGTTGGAGTACCAGAAGTAAGAAATGACAAGTGAAACTATTTTTCTGAAGGCTTCTTGAGACCAAGTTGCTGTATACCAATCCCTAAGGAGATCTGAACTCATTTTTGAGCCTTTTCCTCACTACTGCACAACTGCCTTTCCTTCACAGGATGCACAGAAAAGTAGTATGTTGAGATATATTCCACTAAGTAAATTTGATTTAAATTGACCAATGTTTCAAAATTTATTGGGGGAGCTAAGACAGATAGGCTGTACCTAATGCCTAAATCTTTGAGAAAAGAAAAAGCAACTTACGTGTTTCTGTTTTCACCAGTGGAATGGGTATTTTTGCAAATAGATGCAAAAATACAGCTTGAAGGTTAGGTTTGCTAGTTAATCTCAGCCCAGTGGGGCTAAATGTGGCTGGCAGCAATCCCTTTGAAAGGCAGCTGAAACAGAACTGACTTGTAATCAGGTAATTTATATGTTTAGACATGTCTAAAACATCAAGTATAGACATTCCACACGAGCAATAGGAACTTCAAAGTACACATGCAAGACAGAACCACTTGAAGGACTAGAAGAGATCTTGGCAGAAGCTTCTAACTTGTCCATGAGTAATACAGCAACAGGTGGAGTTGAAACTATAACAATATCTCCTCTGCTTTGTTTTCAAAATAGGAAGAACACAGTTTTGCGATGCAATCTGAGAAGAGCTCGCTTTTCAACAGTGCAATTACAACCTGTTGGATAAAACCATTAGCATTGGTTTTGTCTCTTCTTAAAACACAGAAGAGGAAAGAAATCAATGCTCATTTTAAATTGCAAAGGTTGAAGTAATTTAGCTTTTTCAAACCTCATGACAAGTAATATAAAGTATAAAATGGAAAAGCTAAGTAGCTCTGGTAAAACTTCAATTTAATTTTTCGTAACTAAATTTATTACACATTTGCAAGGGTCATTCACGTGGATTTGTTTGATATCACTAGCATTCAGCTGCATTCTATGATTGTTTTGAATTTTCTCCCTATTACCAGCTACATGTGGGATTGAAATTTCTCAGTGGTGCAAGTATGGTGAAAGATGTCTTATTTAATTGTACTCTGCAAGAGGACAAGCAGCTGCTTAATGGCTATGCAGTGAAATCCTACATCTCCCAGGAGTGGGGAAGCTGGGTTCCATTACAGCTCTGTTTTGGGTACTGCAGAGGGAGCACAGAAGGCACGTCAGATGAAGATGGGAACTGAGGAAATGTGGACTTTAACCCAGTGCAGTTCTGATGACAATGTTACAGTTATGAAAGCTCTCAGGCTGTCAGCATTATCATAGTGGATTTACAGAGCAGGAGCTCTGGTGGGCTACAGAACTAAGTTTTTCTCTGTATCATGAAAATTTACTTACATAAAGCCCACGTTTTCACATTGTGTCGATGTGGTTGAATTGCACAACTCTTAACAGGTTTGATCACTTGGTTTTCTTGGCATGTGCCATGGTTTAACCCCAGTTAGCAAGTTCCACATAGTTGTTCACTCAGTCCCCCTTACCTCAGCTGGGAGGAGAATCTGAACAAAAAAGTAAACTTCATGGATTGAGATCAAAACAATTTAATGATTAAAATAAAATGGTAGTAGTAGTAGTAGTAGTAGTAGTAGTAGTAGTAGTAAAGAAAAGGAGAGAGAGGAATAAAACTCCAGGGAAACAAGTGATGCACAACACAGTTGCACACCACCCACTGACAAATGCCCAGCCTGACACCAAGCAGTCACCTGCAGATTCTGGACAGCTGCCCATAGTTTATTTACTAAACATGGCATTCTGTGGTACGGATTATCCCTTGGCAAGCTCGGGGCAGCTGTCCTGGCTATGTGCTTCCCCCAGCTTCTTGCTGGGGCAGAACTTGGGAAGACAAAAAGTCCTTGATTTAAAGTAAACACTACTTAGTAACAACTGAAACATCAATATGTTATAAACATTCTCATACTAAGTCTAAAACAAACACTATGCCAGCTACTAGGGAAAAAACTAACTCATTGTCAGCCAAACCCAGCATGAATGGAGGAATCCACGACTGTCCCAGAAGTATCAGAGGTTTCCAGAGGCTATGGCATTTGTCAGTATGTGTAGTTTCCTTCTTGTAGATATGGGACCCTAAACTGCACTGCTTCAAAGGCCTGTGTACATTGCCATTCTGTCAGCAGCATGATGAAAATAAAACTGTTCTCTTTCACTGGGTCACACAGGGAGCATCTTAGCCAAGCCCCTGAACTGTCACTAACATACTGACTGACACCATTGCATTTGCAGTGTAGTCAGAGACATAGATGACTTCTGACACCTTAAACATGAAAGCTGAAATTCCTTTCTCTTGAACTTGTCCAGACTAAGGACTAGAGATAGGGTCACTCTTTAGAAGTGCCTTTTTTCAGAAGGATTGGTTAACACCTGGATGTGCCTGTCTTTCTCTGTTGGCCACAGAAGGAGCTTAGATCCAGAGCTTACAGAAGAGGCCAAACTTTGAGATGAGATCTTGAGGTAAGAAAATGAATCTAAGCTTGCAAAAATGACCTGTGGTATTTCAATTACATTAATATTTGTCGCTGATGACAGAGACAGGAATGCAACACGAACACACTGAGATCATCAGCAACAGCCAGATTTTATTGTTGGCTGCCTTTTGTAGGGGCTTCAAATTTCCACTGGCTAATGATATGGATGCATTTGTGGTTCAAAGGGACTGGCTGAGGTCCCCAGTTTGAACTGGAGTCTGACCTATCAGTACTGTGTCCAGGGGCTTGTTTACTTCCACTCTCTGATGAGCCAGGCTGGTCAGGTTGCTGTCTGTTATGCCAAATATCTGGCCAGCTATAGACCAGCCGTAGCTGTCACAGTGCCCCCTTTATGTTTTCAAAAATCCAAAGCGTTCTTTGCCATCCCTCTGCAGGCGCCTTGCAGACAGGATGACAAGACAGCATGATTGATGCCTTAGGTTTTAGCTTTTTTTTTTCATATTCTGTACTGCTTTAGTGTGTAGTTCTGAGCTTTGTATTAAGGGATGGTAAGCTCTCTTCACAGAGCAGCTAGACAAAACAATTCCTTTCCTAGCTTGGGACCAAGGACAACCAATCCAAATGTCAGGCCTAAGAGCATAAACAATGTGGACTGAATAGAGAAATACAAGAAGGATGGGACTTCATAACCTAAAGCTATAATTGGACAATTAACTCCAATATGCTAATGGACCAGAATTTATAAAAGTGAGAGACCTTGTGAACAGTCAATGATTTTGTGTCCATTTTCGTTCATCTTGGGTGTAGCCCTGGCTGGGCTCTTGTGCTGCCCAAGGTGTATCCATTGAGGCCTTTTAATAAATACCTGCTTTGCTCTTGAACTCCGTCTAGCCTCTGTTCTAGGTCAGCCTTCTCAAGGAGTCATGGTGACACCTATGATTTCACCCAACTCAACAGGCCTAGCCTCTCCCAGCCAGTGATGCATCCCGTACATTACTGAAGTTGTAACGTTCGTCCCAGGAGCTGCCAGGCAGGATTAGCAATGATACAAGTTCTCAAAATGGCATGCCCTAGGCTTATTACTTGGAAGTTACAAATTTACAACTTAACTCTACAAACAGGAAACATTCCAACTTTAGAACAGTGGGAAAGCCAACAAACAGGAGAAACAATCTGTCTTAGTTCAGGTCTGTGGTCCATATCCTTAAATAGATAAAATTTTCAAGTCCTCATATCTTTAAACATAAAATCTGTCTAATAGTGTCAAGTGATTTAGGGTATAGATAGCACCAGGCATCCCCCTTTTTATGTTTAAAAAGAATATGTTTTAAAGTGCCATATGGGGAATACCAGTGTGTAACACACCCCAGAGCTGTAGGAATAATTTTGTGTTTAGTGAGGTATACAACTGCTGTGAAATTACCATTTACCAAACCAAGTCAAAATTATCTAAGAAAACATCCAGTGTCTTTGTTAGGTTTCACAGGTCACATCTTGGTGTATGATTAAAAATGACACATCCTTGTGTTTGTAATGTCCTTAAAATATTTGATTCTTGAGGTATTTGAGTAAAGTCATAAGGGAACTGTACGGAGTCATCGACTGTAAGAGATGACACACTGCAGGTTTTCTAGAACTTATAGGAGTTGGTATTAATTTAACATAATCTTTGTGATTTGTGGAGGTGGTGAAAACACCACTGTTCTACAGTGAGACTCCTTGATTATAAGTGACACTGGATAATTCTGATTTTTGTATGCACTGGTTTTATGAAACATCTCAAAAGTAGAACTTAATTTTTTCCATTATGTCAGTGGATCTTTACCACAGCAATATAAGACCTTTTTCTTAATGAAAGGAAATGTGATTAGAAAATAATTGCAAAAGAATAAGCAAAATGAAACACTGTGAATGAATAACAGGATTGCAGGGTGGTTTTTAAAATCTGATTTTTCTCAAATTGGCTGAATTGCCAGCTGGTAGTCCTCATGTAATGAAAATATTGCCATGGGTTTTGGTGAAATAGGGTTCCTTACCTAAACTTGTTCAGCAAATTATTTTAATAACTATATTTCTGAAGCCACAATAATCCATGAATGCCTGCAACAATTATTATCCTCATTATTTTAATAATTTTTTGCTGTTACAGATGGCCATATTGAAGACGTAACTTCTAAAATCACAGTGGTCATTCTCATAATTTCAGAGACTTTTTTCCACTTAATAGTCTTAAGTTTAGGGGTTTTTTCCTGTGTTTGAAACCCCAGCTGACTCTGACAGTCATCATTGCAGAGTAAAAGAGTAATACAGGAATACAAATAGGCATTGCTGAAATCCTCTGAGAAAAAAACCTGGGAATGGGGAGGCAATGCCTCTTAAACATCAAGACTCAAAGTTATTATCCTGTTCTCTCGCTTCCCTTTCTTTTGATCTCCTGTGGCCTCTCACTATTCCTTTTGTGGCAGGGTACTGAAGTAGACATGACACACTGTACACTGGGAGACACTTAGGACTCATGCAGGGCAACAGAGCAACCCAGTAGTCACTAAGACTAAGAATTCCTACGTCAACAACATTCATTTCATTGCCATGTGTTGATGGCAGAGCATCCTTCATGCTCACTCAGCCATAGAGCCCAGCAGTCAATCAGTGCAACTGAAAAGAAGAACCATCCAACAAAACCATCAATGGTTGGGTTTGCATCATTTTAAGACCTTTCAAACAAATGCAAGTGTTTGCTGTAAGCAAGAATACCGATCAGACAAATTGTCTTGTTTGATGTAATGTCACACGTTTCTTTACATGTGAAGCATTTTGTTGGGTTTGTGTGGCGGGGTGTTGGTAGTGGGAAGTTACAAGGATGGCCTCTGTGAGAAGAGGGCAGAAGCTTTCCCTCTAAGAAGGGAAAAAAAGTTATTGTACAGATGTAATTGCAGACAGAGGAAAGAAGAGTAAGAATACGTGAGAGGAGCAACTCTGGAGGCAGTAGGATCAGTAGAGAAGGAGGCGGAGGAGGTGCTCCAGGGGCTGGAGCTGAGATTCCCCTGCAGGTTGTGGTGCAGCCCATGGTAAAACAGACTGTCCCCCTGCAACACATGGAGGTCCATGGGGATGCAAAGATCCACCTGCAGCCCATAGAGGAGACCCACGCTGGAGCAAGTGCCCCAGACAGGGCTGTGAACCCTTGGAAAACCCCTGCTGGAGCAGGCTCCAGGCAGGACTTGCAAATTTGTGGAGAGAGGACTCCATACTGGAACAGGTTTCTGGTAGGAGTTGTGATCCTGTGAGGGACTAAGGCTGCAGCAGGCTGTGCCTGAAAGACTGCACCCTGTGGGAGAGTGACCCATGTTGCAGCAGTTAATGGAGAACTGCTGTCCATGGGATGAACTCACATTGGACAAGTTCATGGAGAACTGTCTCCCATGGGAGGGACCCCAAGCTGGAGCAGGGAAATGACTCTTCTCCCTGAGTAGCAGCAGAAATAACCTTGGATGGACTGATCATGACCTCCATTCCCTGTCTCCTTGTGCTGCTGGAGAGAGGAGGTAAGGCTGGGAGGAAGGTGTTTTTAAGATTAATTTTACTTCTTATTATCCTGTTCTGGGTTTGTTAGTAATACATTCAGTTAATACCCCCAATTCAAGTCTGTTTTGCCTGTGATGGTATTTGGTGAGTGATCTCTTCTAGACTCTATCTCAACCCATGAACCCTCCGTTATAGTTTTTCTCCTCTGTCATATTTTTTCTCCTCTATCCACTTGTGGAAGAGAGGGACAGAAGGGCTTTGGTGGGTGCCTGGTATCTAGCCAGAGTCAAACCAGGAGAGTTTGAAGGAGAGTGAAGAAAGTTCATATTGACTGACGATAACAGCGGACATTTGCGTACAGGCCTGATGGTAATTTAAAGGGCTACGGCTTTCATCTTGCTTTTGCTTCTCAGCTGATTCCAGCAGTCCTTGGCAGACGCTCCTCTTGCCACGTGTTTAAGTGTAAGCCACCAGGATGGAGCCACAGCCTTGCAGCACTGTAAGGTAATGGTGGCAAATACTGGCCCAAGCCCAGGCAGGAGCAGTGTGACCAGCCTCACGCAGGTAACAGCTTCCAGTTACACCGTCTCTTCTATCTATGTATTTCTGAGCACGAACCATTAATTGTGATCAGAAAAGAACACCTCCTGGACGCCCTTGTCTCGCCAGCACCCCACAGTCCGCAGGAGGGAGGGCTCGGTGGAGCGCAGGGCCTGGACCCGCCCGGGCCCCGCCAGGGGCNCCGCGCCAGCCCCGGGCTGTGCCCGCCCGCGTCCGTCGGCATCGCGACCGGGCCGCGCTGAGGCGCCGGGGGCTGAGGGAGGGGCCGTGGCCGCCAGGGGGCGCCGCCGCGGACGGGGCGGCGATCCGGGCCCATCCCGTCCCCTCCCGTCGTACCCCATCCTGTCCTACCCCAGCCCGTCCCCGTCCCCGTCCCGTCCCGTTCTGTCCCGGCCCGTCCGGCCGAAGCCATGGGCAGCACCCTGCGGAAGAGCCAGGCGGTGCGGCAGGGGCCCGGCGGCGGGCCCCCGGAGCGGCGGCGCCCGGCAGGTAGGCAACAGGCGGCTGCCGGCGGACAGCGCCCGCCTGGCAGCACTTCGCACCTGGTGGGCCCCGTGCGTGAGGCGGGCGGGCGGGCGGAGGGACCGGCTCCGGCTTCCCTGTGAAACACCCAGCAAGGCAGAGTTGGGGCTCCCTCCCTCGGCGGTCGGGCGCCTCGCGGGGGTACCGAGCTGCGGAACAACTTTGCTGTGCCTTCAGCAGGGTGACCCCCGCACGGGCTGGGTGGCTGCTCCCAAACGCGGCCTCTGCCGCCCGGCTGTCCCGAGTGACTTTATCGGGCAGGCTGTGTGCATCGTCCCGCTCACGGTAGATCAGAGCGATGCTGGCTGTGGGACCCCGTCCTCGGGGACTGCCACAGCGCGGCCTGAAGGATGTCTGTGCTGAGGAGGGAACGAGGTTTGGAGTTAGGAACATGATTTGGAGTTAGATGGGAGTTAAATGGCCCTCTGGTCCGTGGGTATGATTTCTGCCTACAAGGATTGAGGCATCTTCCCACGACAGAGTGGGAAAATCTGTATTTCGGCTGACTGCTCTGTACCTCGTCAGAGTCAGAGCTTCAGGCTGAGATCCTCCACGGGCATAGCATTAACCATGCTCTCACCAGGTCTATAAAACCCCATGAAAGAAGCTAAATAATGGGCTCAAAGTAATGAATGCCTGAAAATGAACCTATGCTTACATCTGGCGCTGAGCAGCAGTTTTGCCTAAATGGAAAGGTACTCTTAGGCTGTAGTACTTCATTGAGCATGTTCTATTGTAAGAGTGTTTTCAGCTCTACCAAATCCTTGGGAGAGGAGACTGTTTTTAAACATGTTCTTACACTTGCAATAATTTAAGGACATCAACACAAAACCACCTTGGGAGCTTTAAGATGTTACATGATATTTTAAGTCTTATTATACAGGATGGAAATTGTCAAAACCTTGGCAAACAAAAAGTAAAGATGTCTGTGCAGTACGAATTTGCATAAGGCACAGCAGGAGCTGGCAAATACAAAGATGAAGTTTGTAACAGTTAAAACTCTTGAAATAGGCTTATTGTTATGGCTCCATATTGCTTAGATTTTTCAATTATACCAACATAAAATCCTCCAGTCTGAGCATTGGAAGTGCTGGATGTTCCTTAATCCAAAGAGGAAGGAATGGGGAAGAAGAAAAAAAACAAACCAATAAGCAAAAACCTCTCAAACCACTGTATAGAGAATCAAGTTGTGTTTGTACTTTCAGGACAGTGCTGTGACCTGACAGCAGTTCCCTTACCTAATGCTGCCATTACCATGTTATGATTTAGAAGTACCTAATTTAGTTTTAAATCAGATACTGGAATCTGTGCAGGTATGGTAGCATGGAATCTGGGGCAGAGTGAGCTGCTCTGGAGTTATACCCAAACCTGGTTTCTCTGGCCAACAATCTATCTGCTGGCATAAGCTCAGAAATGAAACCTGCATCTCAATGAGCATTTTCAGCCTTGTGAAGCTGACTCATTTAGGCTAAATGACTTAAAAGAGCACATTGTTTGGGCTTTGGTTTGTATGCTCTGCTGTATCTTCATTTTTCAATTTAAGATGTTACTACTCCCTGTTGCCTATTCTACAACTCTGGCAGCCTCTTAAAGTAATTCTCCAGGAAGGCTGGTTTAAACTGTGAGACAAGGTTTATATTTCAGCATCAAGGCAGGTTTGCTTCTGGGATAGTTGCTTATGAGTAAATTATTGTCTGAAACCCAATGTCCATTTCCTAAAGGAACATGTCATAGTTTATAGTGTCCATCAAGGACAAGAGATGAGAGGAATTTTGGGTGCTGTTGAAGGACTTATATAGAAGATTAAAGCAAAAGAATTTACAGAAATTTGAATGGAGATACATAATTTACATTAAACTGGAAACATAATTCAAATATGCTAATTACTTACTGTTTAACTGACTCTAAAACATGAACAATCTAAAATTAACCCCTTTCTGTAGTTGATCATACCAAGCAGGAGAGTTGTTTTAATATCTATATACATCCCTTGGACAAAGTATATTTAAATTTATCTGTGTAGTAGGAGAAAGAAATTTGGCTGTTGATAGCTGTAAGAATTTCTTATTTGTTCTCTGGATTTTTCCCACCTTTCCATCTTTTATCAATGGCAATATTCACTGTAAGATCTAAAAATGTTTAAAAAATAAACAGTAGCAAGCTGGCAATGAGCACAAGTGGCAAAAAATAGCACCTAGCACAGGAAAAAGTAAAAATGTTAAGATGAGGTGCTTATATATAGTTTGCATAACAAAGCCCTTAAATACATTCCCTTGTCCTTACCTTGTACTTTCAAAAAGGTTATTCTCAATCTTCAAATAGCATTCAGTATACTTCAACAATTACATTTTGCACGTGCAGTATTTATGCCATTTTGTGAGTGTAAAGGTATGAAAATTAGAAGTAACAGAGAAGACAGTGGTTTTCCTGATTTTTTTGTTAAATTATCTCCACACTTATTTAATTTTCTGTGTTATAAACAGGCATTTTACTGCAGAAGGGATTAAGGATGAAATTCAAAGCTGTACAATAAGGGGCTAAATTTACACATCTCAGAATTAAGATAGCCTGGGTTGGAGCTTTTGCTTTATAAAACATATTGTTTGTTTCTGTGGGACTCTAACATGTTATAATGCCAAGTGCTGCTTTTTTTCATCCCAGGCTGTCATAGTTGAATATCATGAGAGGCTGTGTTTTAGTTTGGTTTGACTTTGATGTACGCTGAAGCTGCTCAGCTTCTTTCAGGACTGGGCACTCAGGACACACTCACTGGTGGGCCTGGGAAGTAGACTGGGAATGAATTTTGGGCTGGATTCTACAAAGTCAGTTTAAAAAGTAGTTGTAGCATAATTGTTCCTCATTTTTAGTGCTGATATGAGAGCCTCTGAATGCAGCATAACTGTGAGATGGAGTAACAGGGGACCCACTTTGGTGGTCCTAGTTCTGTGCTGTAGTACAAACACCAGTGGTAATTAGGCTGTGTTGGCATTTACATGTGGCGAGCGTCACAGTAATGGGGCCCCAAATATTTTTACTTTTGCAGTATTTCCTGGAAATGTGTTGACCATATAATTTACATGTGAGTTGCTCAGGTGACAATAACAGATGTGTCATAGCACTCTGTGCAAAAAAGTAGAGTGAACTCAAATCTTGGATGTGGCTTAATGGATGCCCCTGTATTTCCTTTACCCTTGTTAATAATTGTGCCATCCCCTTGATTTCTGCTATGAACAGAAATGGTGCTTGGTTTTCAACAGTATATGGTATTTGTCTCCTTTTCCCAGTCCTTTTTTATGATTGCTCTATTTTCAAAATTTTGGAGATAAAGCTCCATTGCTTGTTCCTGTCTGAAGGTTGTTCCTCCACTAAGCCCATCTCAGTTACCCTTTGGTAGGGTGCCTTGTTTCTGTTTTGATTCTGCTTGTAGAAAACAAACGAAATGACAGATAAAATGGTGCACTGTGGCTTACTTAGTATACTGAATTGCTAAATTATTCCCCTTTTTCTTTACCACTGCTATCTCCTGAGGATATTTTATCTACAATGCCTCCCTTGTTTTGATATCTAGTTTTTTATACCTGTCTGTTGTCATGCAGCTGCCTTCCAGTTTGTAGCTCAATTCATGTATTTCCTGGTTGTTTTTTTTTTTTTTACATTGCTTGTTCATTTTTTTTCCCCATTCATACTTTTGAGTATCTTCCTTTTTTTGAATGTGATGTCACATTGTTGGTCTTCCTTACAGAACCATCCCCTAACTTGCCTGGTTATATCTGATGCCAGATATAGCCTGGCATTTATCTTTTCCCTTATCTTTTTCCTTATCTTCAGTTTGGTTTTGCCTTCTGTTTTTCTTCCAAAAGTTCACGGCTGTTGCTTTCCATAGCACATTGCCTTTTGTATGTGTACTCTTTATGTCTTGTAGTATTGAGTATGTAAAGGGATTAATTTATGGTAAATTATATGGAATGGTGTAAGCCCCCATAATTTTTGGCTGTTACACCCTTTCTGATCCAGCACTGTCATTTGCATAAAAGAGATACAAATGCAAAGAGAGGAAGTAAGTAGAGCATGCAAATACTTTTATTTCCATAGAAAATAGAAGTGGCTTAGTCTAGTGTAGTCCTAGCTTTTCTTAAGAATTTGCTAATGAACTGGTTTTACCAAGTGAACAGAGATACCATCTCATTTTATCTTCTGTTCTAGCAAAGTTGCCTGTTTTGCTTGTTGAGTCAGATGCTCAGAGTGCTGTTTGACACGGTCACCTCTCCTGCATCCTGGCATTGCACCTCAGCATGGTGAGAAGGAAACTCTTAACTTCCTTATCTCCTCTGCTGTTTGCACAGCCTGACACAAAGCAAGCACTTCTCGGTAGCTGTGGTTCACCGGTGTAAGGTATTTGTTGTTTTCCAGCCACCCTTTGCAACCGTTCCCAGCCAGACCTTTGTCGGGGCTGTGCGCACAGGGTAGGTTTGTCGGATGGCTTTGGTGGCAGGAGAGTTCAGAGGGCAATGAGTGACCTGTTAGGCTGTGCTGCTTCCCTCTCCTAGCAGAAATGCTGTGTCATTCTTAGCTGGGCTGCTACAAGCAGGATTAAATGGTTCCACTCAAGTCCTTTTGTTTTTTGAAGAAAAAAAACTTTGATTACTCTGGATTCAAATATCTGGGTTTTTTCCTCTCCTCTTAAAAAAGCCTCACTTGGAGGGGAAAAAAAAATCACAGGTTTCTGAGCCAAGTACCCAGGCACTTTCCGTGGTGTTGTACCTGCCTTAAACTTCATGCCCTTACTGGGAGATTATCTGCAACGAGCTTGTTTTCCTTTAACTGTGTTCAATTTTAATATTGGTTTGTTAGACAAAAAAAACCTGATTGTGTGTGAGTTGTTTTCCACCATTTTTTATGTTCTCTATGACTCAAATGCAAGCCTGATTACAAAGAAATGTGTGAATGAATAAATGGCTTTAGTTGTGGTACAAACAATAAAGGCATGGCCAGTGGCAGTAGGGACTAATGAATGGCACCAGCACCAGGAGATCCTGTTCCATCCCTGCTGAGTACTGTTTTACCTCTCTGGCCTCAGGTATTATTATTATTCAAGTGAGGCTGGTGATGCTTCTTCCTTGTGTCAGAGAGTTGTTTATTTACTGACCAGGAATTAAAGAAAAGGTAGCATGAGAATATTAATCACAGTTTGTGGGAACCCCAGGTTTGTGTTGGCTGCAATTTCAAGAAGAAAAGTCAGGAAGCTCAGCTCTTTCAGGTCATCCCAAATAAAGGGTGAGCCAGCATGGATGGCACTGTGAGCATGATACACTTTACAGGTAGTTATACCACAACTCAGCTTCCTTTATTTTGATTTAGATTAGATAAAGCGTTAACTAATACGGATAAATCTCAAAGCAGCTGTGACTTTTGAAGGAAATAGACAAAAATCTATGTTAAAATTATTAGTATGGTAAGATGACATTTTCCATAAAGATTGTATATAAATTGTTATATGAGATTTTGTAGCTTTTACCACAGTTCCAGAGGCAGACAAGTTTTATATTAAGATTTTCATAATCTGCTTAGTTTAGTTCACAATGAAATAAAATTGAAGATGAAAGTGGTCCAAGATACATAATTGATGTAAGATTGGCTGCTTTTTACTGAGGAGGAGAGTGTCTGAAAGTTACTTTTGGTAAATTTGTACAATCTGTTCTGTTAAAGCCAACAGAGTTTCTATTGTAGATATTCTGGAAATACTTGAGGTCAGCATGTGATGTTATGCTCACAGAAAACATCCCTATTAGTGCTAATTAGAGCAACCTGGCTAATTCCTGTATGGTTTACTGTAAACAATTACATAAGGAATGAGGAATGGCTGAAGATTTTCAGGGGTAGGTACCCACTGCCTGATACTGCTGAGAAACTTCTGTAGGTGAGAGCACTACTAGAAAAGTCTGAGAAAGCCCAGGTCTTGTTGGAATAGTATTTTGATTTACATAATTATTATGGCAGAAACACGTCTTGTAAGACTTCATAACAAACCAAGGAGTATAGTGATGTCTCTGTTAAAATCCCTAAAGTAATACACTTTTTCATAAAGCAGTTGAACTTTGTGGTAGCTGCATAAATACTTAGAAAAGCAAAAGGAAAAAAAAGCCTAGAATTAGGAATTACTTCTTTTGCTGGGACCTAGAAGCTGAGACCAGTTTCAGAACCCCTTTTTTCAGACTAACTGGATGAGACGGATTATAAATTTGAGTGGATGACTGTTAGAGAAAGGGATGTTTGAGTGTTGAGTGTTTTGCCCTAGGTTCTTCTTGGATGGAATGGTGATGGATTGCAGCCCTTCAAACACAGTGCTGACCTATCTTGAGTGGCAAGGTGATTGGAGGATGTTGTTGAGTCACTCCCCAGATGTTCATTGGAAAATTAAGCTGAAAGGGTAAATTTCATCACTTAATGCCTTTTTTTGATTGGGAACTTTTCTGCTGGGTATAGAGAGCTTTGATTCAGGCTCTCAAATGGATGTCACTTGAAAGTTTGTCTTTCATTTGATCTGGCGTTCATCATTCCTCTGTCAGTGTTTCTTCTTTGGTTGGTCTTGGTTTTGTAATTCCTGTCCTGCTACACAGAAGTTAGATTAACAGTTGTCAGTAGATTTTTACTGTCCTTTGAGAATATAGTGCTCTGGGGCTTTCTGCTGTTTTCTGCCTTTTTCGTTTATTAACTACATTTGTTTGGCTGAGAATGATGAGGGCTTTTTTCTCTTCTGGCTTAGAGAGCTCAACACTTAGCTTGGAAAATTTCCAGAGGAAAGTTTGTATCTAAATGTCCTACTTATGGAATTTACTTTAAATGCTTTTTGTACTCAAATAATTGCAGTAAAACCAAAGAATTTATATTTCCATGAAGGAAATAGGTATTTTGGAGTAGTACTGTGTACCACTGTCAGGACTCTACTAACAGAAATCTGATAAAGTAGAGCCCTTGCTTCAAATAGTGGCAAAGTTCAGTAATTCCACATTATGCCTTGATGTCGATCCCTTATTTAAATGGAAGGAGTTATAAGCTCCAAGATATGAAAAGGGCATGAACAAAAATAGAATTAAAATTAAAGGGCTTTGGAGCAACACACTGGAAAAATATAAGCAATAACATAGTTCGGAGAATTCCTGATTTCTTGGGAAAATGCACTTTATTCTTTTGCTTGTAAAGTCATAAAACTTGGTGGATTTTGGATTTGAGAGCCCAGCTGACAGCTCAGCCCCATTCACTCCTCCCTAGTGGGATGGGGAGAAAATTGGAAGAGTGAAAATGAGAAAACTCGTAACGGGGACAAAGACAATTTAGTAGGTAAAGCAAACGACACCATGCCAGCAAGGCCGCAGGCTTCCATTTCCTCTCAGTTTTGTCAGTTCAGCTGATTGCAAGGCAGTCTCCAGTGTGCATTTGCGATATAATCCAGGCTGAAGGTGTATCTTTCAAGGACTCAAGGTTTTACCCTGGTAATCTGAATGATGTAATGGCTCTGTTGCTGTCACTACCAAATGTTTGGGTTTGTGCGATAGGGGAGGTAGGGATCTGTGAGGATAGTGCAGAAATGAGCAAATCTAGAAGAAGGAAAACCTGAACATTTCTCAACTTACCAAGATCACTTGGATGTAAGGGAAATATTCATTGTCATATGAAATAGCCTGTACTTCCCAAATGCCTGAAGATAGGGCTGTAAAGCAATTTACGTGCTTGCTCAGAAACATTACAGATTTAGAGGTGTCTTCTGAACTCCTGGAGTAGAGACAACTATTTTTTAAATTATAATTTGTAAATGTGTGAAGTTTGTTCTTGTTGGTAATGTTCTTTTCTGCAATACAGAAACTCTAGGTAAATCAATTGAGACTTTTGCCTTGAAGCACTACTTATAGACCTCCAGAGTGAGTAGTTGAAAGGCAAGTGCTTTCCATGGGTGCCCATGTCCTGCCTCTGCAGCTGGTGGGATCTCAGGATCACTTTTGCAGGGTAAGGCAATTCTTATCCTGGAGCAGTTCTGCTTACAAAGCTGGTCCAGGCTGTTGGGTTGGGCTGGTCCTGTTCCCACCTGATCAAAGCCTTCTGTAACCAATCATGCCTTTTTTTCATTGTAGCCAGAAGTTACACAACAGTCAAAAGTTCAGAGGCCTTGGTACCAGGGAGGACTTTGGTTTGTGAGGAAGCTCCCTCCCAGTAAGGAAGTCTATGGGTTGAAAATACCACAGTTGTTTCACTGTATTTTTTTTTATCTCCGTAGGTGAGGTTTTTTCTGGTTTAACAAGTTCTGAGCAAAACTGGCAGTTTTGCGAAAGGTGTAGCTGCCTCCTCTTACTCTCTGCTGGTCTGGTAATGGTCCTGGCATCAGCTGTGATGATCACAGGATTGTTCCCTGAGCTGGCTGAGCTTGTTAGACTGGTGGGAAACTGTCCACAACTTTTCTTCTGCTTGGGTTAGTTTTCTCCTAGGTTAATGAGTTGATTTAGCTCATGCACGGGTCTGAAGTCTGCCAGAACTGGTGCCAAGTATGCAGACACCAAGAAGGAATAAACCAGTGTGGTGAAAGAGAATAGACTTGTCCCCTTTTTTTAGTATTGGTTGGTTAGATTGATTCACCCCACAAGGAACACTTGGCAGGTTATAGGGAAGGTGCCGCCTCACCAGCCACCACCTCCTAGACTGGGATTGACAAACCAAAAGTTGGTAGTAGCGCAGGGCAAGAGCCTGGGCTTCCCTGCTACAGACTCGCTGAATAACACTGATACATACCAGGCAGAGCAGATCCATGGTTCAGGTTCTCTTTAGCAGTCTCATTCTGCAAAAAGGTGTCTGCTGACTCGTTTGTGGAAAGTATTGATTATTCACCAGGACTTCGGGTTATCACAATTGCCTTTAACGGGTGGAATTTTATGGAGATCAAGCTGGTGACACACAGAGTGCTTTCTGCTTTGTCATGCTGCCTGTGGCAGGTTGCCCAATCCAACAAGGAAGAGGCCTCCAGAAGCAGAGCCAGCCAACATGCAAACCTTTTCAAGTCTCTGCCAGGGGCTATGGTTACCTTTGGGTTTTGGGGCTATTGCTAAAACTTGGTACCTCTGGCACAGATCTACCTGAAAATAATTAGACGTATTTATACAAGTTTCTGTGTTGGCTAATGACTAGATTTTATCTCACTGAAGAGACAGTTTTAGGTGAACATTCCTGAGATTGTTCAAACTTGCAGGAATAAAATATTCCATCAGCTGCTTCATGTACACACAGGACTTTAATATAATATAGTGAAGCAAAAAATTATCCTTTGTGGAGATTGTGAAATTATCCTTTGTGAAGGCTGTTCAAAACCTGTGTTCTTGCTTTTCTTTTTTTACATGTGTGTGTTCCCTAACTAGAATAGGAAAAGTAGTATCCATCACTAATATTACTGTTAACTGTTGCATAACAGTTCTGATCTTTAAACCCCTTTACCAGCATCACCAAAGCACTCTTCCCAATACCTTTGTGAGATAAAGGAATTTTAGCAACAAGTTGCAGAGAAGAAGTCAGAAATGACAAGATTACAGACCAGTTTTCAATGACTGCCTTTTTTCATTTGTGTGTATGTGTGAATGCATTTCAGGTTTGTTGGCTCAGTGCCCAAGGAATGTATACATAGCATTCAGTATGGCTGTTTCTCTAAGTATGGGCATATGTCAGGATTTGCTAATTAATGCTGGTTGTACAGTACAAAGTATGTATGTGATTAAGTACAAACAACTGTATGCTGACCCATTTATTGGAAATTAAGCATAATGTAATTCAGAGTTATGTGGAGGAAGGCAGAGCTGATAATGCATTCCAATCAGCTATTAGATTTTCCACTTTTTTCTTTTTCAATGTCGCATCAAATAAAGTTTCACTGTGTGTAAATGTGTTTTTTTTTTCTTTTCACTAATATGCTTAAACTTTTATATTGAGTATACATATATATATGTAAGATCAGTTATGACCAGTGGGAAAACTGATCTTTTCCAGCCTTTTGAATACATTTATCAATACATTGAACTGAAAGAAGTTTCCAGGCAACTGATTGCAGGAGAAAAATAAAAACTTTTAATTAAGTTTAAAAAGTACGAGGCTTTTAAGTGTCACTTTCTGGGCAAGAAAGCTAAAAATCATAATATTCTTTTAAGACTGAAGTTTCAGGTTTAGCCACAGGAAATATGATTTCCTTGCTTTGATCCAAACATATTGTTAGATTGGCCAAAAGTACTGAAATCTCAGCCAACTCTCGCATGGGATTTTATTCAACAGGAAAATATCGCAAGTCATCCTAACGTTGCAAATGAGTCATGAGTCGCCTTAGGAAACTCTCCCCTTGGACAGACATGCCACAGATGAGGAAGCGATGAAGCTGCCAGGCCACTCCCCCGGACAATTTCTCTCGAGGATCACAGCCCTCATAAAGGACGTCTCTCCAGACACTATGTTAATTTATCCTTTATTTCACAGGGGGAGCCCCGAAGCTGCGAGAAGGACAGTGCGAAGCAGCGGCAGAACCTTCCCAGCCAGTTGTTTCTGTACGGGAGAAGCAAACAGGAGATCATGAGAGAACTTTAAAGGTAGGGGGAGATGCATTTCAAAGTCTATAATTTAGTTTGACATTGAAAAATAATCAGAATGTAGACTTTATTGTTAAATTTTTAGTTCATGGGTGAAGAGTAGAGGAGATCTGTTCTCAGGATGGGACCATGGTCATGAAGAAGCTCCCTCAGTAAATGGAATGTGGAGCTTGTCAAGAGCCTGGCTGCTTAGGAGCAGGGTTCAGGAGGAAGAGAGGAAGCTTGTAATCTACTTTGTCTAATCCAAACTTTTAATGTTTTCATAAAGAGTTATTATGGAGAATTAATGAGAAATTAACCAAACAGTAGGAAATAAGAACTGAAGTTTCTTAATTCATGTGAAAACATAAAGCATTTTTCTTAAAAGGAGAAAAAAAAAGTAGCATGATATAAGTAGTGATCTAAGCAAATGAGTAGTTGGTGTGGTTTCTTTCTGTGCATCACAAAGATATAATTCTTGGTAGCTGGGTCTGATGACTGTGAGGGAGTTAGTTTCCCCTTATGCTTCACACCATCCTGTTTCCACTAAGCTAGCAAGAAGGCGTGCTTTGGAAAAGAATGGTACCCTTTCTCTCATTTTACATCTTTACAAATGAAGTGAAGCTGCATATCACAGTAAAATGCATGCCCCTCTGCTCTTATTGTGGTAGGAAGTTTGATCCTGGCTAATGGTTGTGTTAGAAAAGTAGAAAAAAGGGAACCAAGTGCAGAGTAGCTTCAGTGGTAGGGGTGTGTATTGGGCTGGTGGAGCAGGAGGAGAAGAGGAAGGAGAAGGAAGTATTTTTGGATGTCTTCACAGTGGCCTCAGGTGTTTTCTAGGTTTTGTTTCTACTGTTAACATGCTGCCTGGGGTTACTACTACAATCTAACTTTGTGCAGGCAGATGCACAGCCTGAATTTCTGGTGCCATTGCTGTGTAATTTATCTGAGCAGTAGGGAATTTTTGTTAGTGTGATGGCTGCACTGGCAGCAGTCAGTAGGGTAGACATAGTTATAGAGAGGGACTAATCAAACCTCAGAGGAAGTGAATGAAGAGGGAATAACCTCAGAGGAAGGCAACAGTAGAATGGGCTGAGTACAAAGGGCTGTTTAATGAAAAACAAAATTAAGATGAAAAGACGAGGGAAACTTCTTTGGGCTCTTCTCTTTCCTTTGATTTGCCACAACTGTTCCAGTAGTACTGAATCAAGTCCTACCAAGTCAGATGGACAGAAACACATATTTGTGAAGTGGCAAAGTATGGGTTTCTTAATGTGTAGGTTTGGTCTTAAAAGATTTTTTCATTACTTTAGTTGATGCTCACTGATTTACATCAGCTAAGGAATCTGATTTTTACTCACTCCAGATCTTGTCCTGCAATTTGAGAGGCATTGAGAATTTTGATACAACTCCAAAGGCTTGAACGTCTGAAGCCCTGATAAATTGGAGTTTCACAAATTAAGTGTGAAGGCTCATTTTAGCAAGTGTATATGAAGACAGTGCCATGTTCTCTGTGGAATGAGCTGCCAAAATGCATTTTAGGACTAATGGGTAATTTAGGACTTTCTGCAGTAGTAGCTGTGATTAAAAAAAAAATCTTTTGTGAAACCATAGTGGTCACACTTGGTTCATTTAATGACAAAGTTATTCTAAAGCAAAGCGATGATAAACACTGGCATATTACAAAAACACAGTTTTCAGAAATGGTTTTCTTCATTCAGTTCTGTTCATTCTCTTAGTAAGGCTGCTAATTATTGGGGATTAGTACAGCATTGCATAGGTTTGTTGTATTTTCCTATGAACATATGCAGGAGGAGAGGAAAAACACTAATTAGGAAAGTCCAGGGCAGATGAAAAAAATAAAATAAATTAATGGAATTCTTGTGTGAGCAGTTACATATCTCATCCTGGAGTACGGTATGAGGAGGCACTAGGGTTGCATTCTTGTGGGAAACTAAATTCTGCAAGGAAACCCAGTGCTCCAATGAACAAGAAAATTTATAGTTCATTATCTGACAGGTATAGAGCTATTCACAGATGGATTAGGAAGATGAAATTAAAAGCTAATTAAAAGCAGAGCTCAGAAAATTCAGATGCAATTATGTTCCCTTATCACAATATTTGCTACTGAAAATACTAATTTATGAACACTGTAAGTAGCTTTTCAATATTCCCTAATACTTTTTGTTTTCTCTGTTCAGGCACATAAGGAAGAAGACAATCCTCGGGAAACAATGGAAGCAAACGGGCTTACGCCAGTGCCGGATTCCTATGACTATGATCTCATTGTCATTGGTGGAGGCTCAGGAGGTCTGGCAGCTGCCAAGGTATGAGGGGGAAAATACACACTTATACTTTCCTTGTAAGTAGGTGAGTGACATCCCCAGTGGCTTAGATTTGCTATCTTTAATACTGTACGGCACAACACTTCTGCCTGATCAGTAAATCGAGGTTAGTGCCAATTATACAATATTCTTTTCTTTATGTTTTGAAGAAGGAAAACGTGATATACTCCTTAATATTCACTAACACTCCTTACTAGAATGAAACTTGGTCCCCACTTACGGGAGATGATGCTGCTGGAAAACAGCAGGTAGATATTGTAATAGTGTTTATTAGTTGTTAAATTTAAACTCAACTCATAAATGAAAAGGTTCTATTCAAAATTAACGTCAGAAGGTATCTACTTTTGTATAGAAGTACTATATTTTCAGACATAGTTGTGTATCTTGTTTTAATTCTTGGCAGTGGGGGAGAGTCTGTGATTTTTGAGCTTACATAGTTGCATAAATGGAGATTTTGCTTATACTTAAGCTATAGTCTCACCATTTCTAGGGTCTGGTATTTTCCTGCCTGTAGCCAGATGAATTATGGGGTTTGCTTAGGATATTGCTATTAGAAGCATATCTAGAATTAACTAAAAGAATTCACAGTGGTACAAAATATACCAGCTCTTAGAGCTGTCATTATCCCAAATATTTTAAACTTAAAGAAATTTAATATAAGTCAGTAGCTCTCCTTTACATCAGTAGTTAGGCATGTTGTGTCTCTTCTGTCTGTGGTAGGATTAACTATTTAAAAGTGAATTGAGCATTCCCATAAATAAAACTATTTTGTTGTTCAAGACCTGGAGCTGGATTATTCCTCCAGTTGGCGGCATTTCTTTTTTTTCTTGAGAAGTGGAGGAGATCATTGCAGAGTGAAAGAAAATAAGGAGAAAATATTTTAGAATAGCATTGGATTCACAGTGAGCCCTGGTCCCTTAGAAGTACTTCTATTATAATGGAAATGTGTGGGGCTGAGTAATGGATTGTAGATCCATAGTTGTTACAGTAGTTTACTGCTTTCCTATCGATAGGGGCACTGTTGTCATGGTGTAGGACTGAGGATTGAAGGTAAGATCTATGAAAGTTCTGAGAACCACAAAGAGAGGCAAACCCTGGTTTTCAGAGGATGGAGATGTTCTGGGATGGGAGAGAGTAACAAGATTAGAGTTTGCCGTAATGCAAAAAGAGTTTATAGTAATAAGAAGCCAGCTGTTGAAAT
The DNA here is from genome assembly GCA_013397155.1 of Irena cyanogastra. Classification (NCBI taxonomy): domain Eukaryota; kingdom Metazoa; phylum Chordata; class Aves; order Passeriformes; family Irenidae; genus Irena; species Irena cyanogastra. The sequence goes on from VWZV01016208.1 coordinate 718,891, forward strand.
TTCCATAAGGAGACTGACACAGTGAAGTTTATTGCATCATTTTTCAGTTGTAGAACAGAAAAGGTGTGCAGGTAGGAAGATAAACTGCCTAATTCCTTCAACTCAGTGTGTGAAGCATATTGATTCTCAGTGTTCTCAACTGATTGTTGAGTAGAACAGAAGATGGTAGATCAATAAATTCAACATCCCTATCAGTACTAATGTGTGTATTTCAGATAAGTTTCATGTAGTTGAAGTGGAACCGTTTTACACACATAAACTTCTGACTTTTACTTAGATGGTTCAATTTTTTAAATGAATTAACTGACAGCGCTTTAAAAAAACAAACAAACAAACAAACAAAATCAGAGAAAACCCCAGCTACACAGCTCTCATACAAAGTTCCAGATATCTGCGCTCAGGTTTGCAGCAGTTTACTTTGACTGGTTAAATGTGTGCTTTTCACTCTGAAACCTGCTCCTTTGTGTGCACATCTTCCTCTCTACCTTGTGCCCAGAACTTGTTCCTTCGGAGGCAACTGTCCACAGGGAGAGCAATCACTGGCAGGCTGACTTGGTACAACCCAGCTGCAGACTCAGAATGGTGCCAGGCCCCTGCTCTCAGTTCACACAGAACAGCTCCCTGAGCAGCCTTGCTGTGTTCCTGCAGCACTGCACTGAACCCTGAAAGGTTTGAGAGCCTGCAGGGCAGGTTTGTGGCTGTGGGCAGATCACTCAGCACACTCAGAAGTGGTTGTATCTGTGTGTGATCTCTACCAAGGTGGCAATGCAATGCTGTGCTGTGCTATGTGAGCATGTAGCTGAGGGAAGCTTGGGAATCCATGCATTATGCTTAGCTAACCCTGGTAAGGCTCTTTGGAGCAGTGCTTAAGAGTTGTCATCATAAAGGAGCTTTGATGGCATGTCTCAGTCCCTAAGCGCCTTTCTGAGGAACTTTCTCAGAGGTGCTGCTAATGGGTATGATTTAGCTTCTTGGCCAGACTAGATCTTTATTGGAAGTGTTTTCCAGGACAGCAATATTTTCCAAAGGTGTCTGTAGCCTGCGTTATTTGAAGTGTGCTTTGCATTTTGCATGAAGTAAGATACATTTGAAGTTGAAATTCTGATTGTCAAGTATTTGGATTAACAAGTATTACTGGTAACAGAATGCTGAAGGCTGTCCAGCCCCTCCCAAACCAAACCCAAGGCCTTAGAGTAATATCCTGTTCATATAGTTGTTACTGCTCACATGTCTAAGAACTCATCAAATGATGCCGGCATAGTTGTGGCTACTCCAAGTAGCAAAATTATTTTTCTTCATCTCATGGGAGGAATCTCTCTTTGTTGTTTCTCAGCTACCTACTGCTTGCCTAAGTGTTTTTCCATGGTAGCAGTTACTGTTGTCAGTTTTTGCCTTTTTCTTAAAAAACACAAAGGGAGCAATGAAATTAGTATATAGTTCTCAGTATCATTTACAGGCATTAATTGTAGATTTGCTAATGAAACTTCTTAGGATAAATATAGAATCATAGAATCATTAAGGTCATCATGCTTGGCCATGTGACTACCTGTGTCATTTTCTGATGTGTTTTCAAATAAATCCCAGAAAAACCATCTTTAAAGGGAAAACTGGATTAATTAGGAATTTGTTAAGTAGGTTAAAAGTAAGTGGGTATGTTGAGAAATAGTCTGAACAAAGTGACAGGATGGAGGAGTGAACAGGAGCTTGGACTCACAGTCTCCTGTGTATCAGCTGGTGCCATGGTGTTTTGTAGTAGGATGAATGCCTTTTTTTTCCTTTCATCTTCTTTTTCCTACTGAACGCACAGATGAACTCAGAAGATTAATGACTGTCTGTTCCCTTGCAAATCATTCATTGTTACTTAATTAAAAGTCACAAAGCTTTTCAGCAATGCATGATGTTATCATCTACTCCAAATTTAACCTCTAATATTTAGATATATGTCTTATTTAATTTGTTTTGCAGGAGGCTGCCAAATATGAAAAGAAAGTGATGGTGCTGGACTTTGTCACGCCTACACCTCAGGGAAACTCGTGGGGTAAATTTCTCTTCATTGCAATCCTGTTATAAAGGAGCTTTGCTCAGATTCTCTGATTCTCATATTTGAAATCTGCTACACTGATGAGGAAACCACTTTCTGTTCCTTTTTTTCTCTCAGGTCTTGGAGGAACATGTGTAAATGTCGGCTGTATACCTAAAAAATTGATGCACCAGGCAGCTTTACTGGGACAAGCCTTGCAAGATTCACGCAAATTTGGGTGGCAGTTTACAGAAGAAGGTAAAGGAGGACACTTTTTCTGCTTTTGTCATTTGCACTGAAAATCCTGAGGTGGTTCTCATAATGAGGTGCTTGTTGCGCTGCAGCATCTGCTGGCTTTGACACTGTGAGGCAACTTTGGAGAGATTACACATCAATTGAAGTGCTTTTCAAGTCTAAAGCCATGGGGCTTATTGCCTCCATGTTTTATCTGTTTGTTAATAGCTCCTGATCATGTTAGTAATTGATGAGACTGTTGTGTGAACAAAAGCAACAAGGTACTGCTCCATTTCTGAATCTACCACAACATCTAAGGGAATACACCAGAATGTTGCCTGGCAGAAACTTCTTATAGTTACAAGAAAGGATTTCTTTTCCCTAAGTGTCTGCCACTACTATGTAAGAAGAAGGGTTTTATTTTTATTATCTCTGATGTGCATGGTTATAGGATTATGATTTATTTAGGCTGCAATCCTGTTTAGAAGCATGCAGAGGCACCTCTCATGCATGCATTGTCTTCATTTGTTGAGCAATGTCACCTGCTCACAGCTGTCAATATATATCTATCAATATGAAACTGTCAATAATTCAGTAAGTCTTAATTTTCAATGTTTTAAGTCATACCTATTGCACTGCCACCTCTCATGTTATCTGTGCCGATGTAATTCTTTGAATTTCAGTAGATTTACCCTGAAATAAAACACTGGGTCATGAAAATAATCTCTTTGAGAGTAGCAATTTTGCTGTGGAAAAAGAAAAACTCAGACTAAAAGATGAACCTTCCTCTTTTGTTTCTGACAGTCAAACACAACTGGATGACCATGACAGAATCTGTTCAGAATTATATTGGTTCACTGAACTGGGGCTATCGGGTTGCACTGAGAGACAAGAAGGTCATGTATGAGAACGCATACGGAGAATTTGTCGGGCCACACACAATTAAGGTACTCCATAGCCATCGTTTGCTGTGTCTTCCTGTCATGCTGTCTGAATAGAGATGCTTTTCAAATAGAATAATTTTTCCTGTGGTAGGACTGTAAAACCCTCACTTTGCACTAATGCTTTGTATGCAGGCAATAAACAAAAAAGGAGTTGAGAAGCTGTACACAGCTGAGAGATTTATCATTGCCACTGGGGAACGACCACGCTACCTGGGTATACCTGGAGACAAGGAGTATTGCATTAGCAGGTAAAAACAGGGAGGAATATGAAGTCATTCCTTGTGTGTAAATGCTTCCTCATACTGAGGAGCACAGTCTGCTTGAAAGAAAACTCTGTACTCAGCTATTAGGGAAAGTGGGAATTGCATAGGTGCTGCTGCTATGAAGTTGGTAGAAATCTGTCTTCATGCATTGGGGCAGCCTTGAAACTCAGCACAATTTTTTTCCCAGCTACTCAGTGAAGGTAATTCAACTTCTGGAAAAAACTGGTTTTGAGTGTCTGGTTAATCGCTAATGCCAAGCAAAAATGTTGTATGAAGATAAAAAGTCTTTTCATATCAGAGTAACTTTTAAGTTACTTGATGTAGAAACACAGGTTGGAATTACAGGCTGGCAAACCTATAGCAATGAAATAAATAATTGGCATAATTCCTCTGAATCTAAAGCACCATTTGAGTGTTTCCCTTTTAATAAATAGTAATGAAATTAAAGATAACAGATAATACAGCCTGTAAAGTGGTGCTTTAAAGTAGCTTCAAGATGGAGGAGTCAGGAATTCCAGAGTTAGACTATCAGATTGAGGCTGTCTCTGTAATCTTCACTGAGTTCCTTGGGGTACAGGAGCTATGCTACAGCCTTCAATTGCACAATCACGTTTTATTCCATCACCCTGAAAAAGGGGACACTTATTTTAGATTCAAACCTTCAAAGATAGTATTGCCAGACTCTAAGTGTCTGCTGAGTAAGTGTGGTGTCCCCATGAGTCCTGGCTTTGTGGAGAAGCCCTGGTTTTACAGCCTAGGTCCAAGGTGTGGTAGAAAGAAATGAAAAGCAGGCAAAGGAGTATATTTTCCATGATTTCATACTTCTGTCTTCGCCTGTTACTGTGATTTGTTGTCTGTGCATGTCTTGCATTGTGTATAATGCTTTAGCAAAAGGATAAGTCTTTAAAGTGATGATGGTATTTTATCTTAAAGCTGAACTCCTTCCACTTTTAATTCTCAGGAACTAAAATTTGCAGCAAAATATTTAAAGCAAGATTCAGAGGGGAAATAAACACCTACCTTCTTCAACAATTTGTCCTAAATTTCTCTTAAAAAAACTCTCCACGTTTTTGTGGTGATTCGGGATTTTTGTTCTCTTTTTTTTTTAATGTGTACTCCTAAATACAACTTTTTCATCTGTCATGCACTGATTTTGTATTCCAGATGAACTTCCAAAAAATTAGGCAGGTTTTTTTTTTGTGAGCAGGAAAAGGAATAAAGTTCTATTCTTACAGAAAAAAATTAGATAAATATAAAGCACAATATATTTTTCTGACTGCCTCTAATTTCCTTTTTCCCTCTGTTTTTGTTTGTTTGTTTGTTTGTTTGTTTGTCTTCCAGTGATGACCTTTTCTCTCTGCCTTACTGTCCAGGGAGAACCCTGGTGGTTGGAGCTTCCTATGTTGCCTTGGAGTGTGCAGGATTTCTTGCAGGCCTTGGATTAGATGTCACTGTAATGGTGAGATCCATTCTCTTAAGAGGATTTGACCAGGACATGGCAAACAGAATTGGCGAATATATGAAAGAACATGGAGTCAACTTCATTAGGGAGTTTGTGCCAATCAAGGTAGGCTCAAAGTGACTACACCTGATTGGGATGCATCTATCATAATGTTTTAATATGCAAATTATTTTAGTTAATACAAAAGTTGAACTTTCATTACAGTATCTGCTGTGACATAGAATGGGTTAATTTTTGTTTTAAACTAACTTCGTGAAACTTAATTAATTGAAGGTATAATTTAATCTTAATATTAAAATTTTGTGAGATTATGAAGTTCATTGTTTTTATCAGAATTAGTTGGGTTAGTATATGTTGCACTGAAAATGTTACACCTGCTTGTCCTAGTTCTTCTTGCAGGCCCATGATTAAGCAGATACATAATTTCCTGTAAGGTCAAGGTCCAGTGCATCACAAATAGTTCCATTTTTCATTGCCACTTTTCAAATTTTTAGTCAGAAAATACTGTTTATATGCTGAGGATTAGTAGACTATCCAGAAAAGTAAATGTGCTTTAAAAGTATCATGTGTATCATTTACTTGTCAAAGTCCTTAAATATTTGTTCAATTTTTTGTTGAATTCAGTAAGAGTACTCATGCAGCTACTTACATACATGTATAGGCACATGTATAGGTAAATTCAGGTTGAATTTAAACCAGATTAGAAGTTCTAGAGCTTTTCTAAGGCAAAATTGCCCTATCAAAGACTACAGAGGGCATTAACAGTATTTTTCTCTATGTTTTTTTCACAATAGTCTTTAATCGTTTTAAAATAGCAAATAATGTACTAAGCAATTTCAATTTGGTGTTAAACCAGCATGCTGCTGAATTTAACACTTTGGGGATTAAAACATTAAATTCAGTGAAGACTGTTCATTTCCACTCTTAGCAGTATCAAGAGCAGCTTTAAAAATGCTCTTGCCATTCCTACTGTGCGTCTGAGCCTCTCTCACAGAATGAGAGTTGCTGTGAAAAGTCAGAATTGATGTTTCCAGGAACTTAGTTTCTGTGCAAGTTTTTGTTGCATAAATCCCATGCTGTATGAAAAGTAGGGATGGTTATCTAGATTTTGTTGGAGACATGGCTTTTTGTAAGCTCTAATGGGGAATGGGAAAGAAGGAAGCTGTTTTTAGAAGCAGATCATTGCAACTAAATGGCAAGCAGGCTCCTCCAGATGCATCCTGTGATGAGCAGTCCATCACCACAGTCACAAAATGCACTTCTGTGTATTTTACCTTGTCCCTTCACTATATGTCTTTGATTTCAATGGGAATAAAGTATCTGGCCCTGTTTCTGATTGAGAATATCCTTCAGCTTAAGTTGCTTGGTAGGTTTTTAGCAGGTTTACTCATCTCTTTCAGACATCGTGTTTGAAGCTATGCATGCTGTGCTTATTAAAACCCTTTGTTGGGATTTTTGAAGGCAGAAGATTAATTATTACAAATAATCCTGCCTTTGAACACAAGCAGTTTAGCACAGTGATCCTTTAAGGTTGGCAGGATGGCACAGTTGGCTTTTCTAAATTAAAGAAAAAAGGATGGGAATAAAATCTTCATCAGAAACTTTGTTCTTTCTGCCTCTAAATATTGAACATGAAGTACGAACAAGGATGTTGTTGAAAAGTACCTTTTCATCTATGGGATCAACACTAAAATTTCCCAGAATTATGTTAAGTGTTGCATACTTACATGTCTCTTGTATGTACTGCTGAGGGTTTTCTATGACAGTGGCTTCCCATGGGTGGAGGGAATGATGGCAGCACTTAGAGAAAATGTCTGATGGTGTTTCTAGGCCTTGTAAGAGTTTCCTTCCTACTTGCTTCCTCTGTCCCCAGTGAATACAACAGGTCATATGATAGGCTTGGACAAGAACTTAACCATCAGTCTACATTTATAAACAGAAATGAGATTTTGTTGTGTTGGTCATAAGAATAAATGCAGGGACATAAAAAACACATTAAAATATGCAAGTAGAAATGTAAAGAATCTTTAGAGTAAGTGTCTAATTTTAGATCATGGTTAAAACTCTCTTAATGATATGTGGTGGGAAAAATATGCATTTGTATATTTTTATTTGAAACTTTTTTTTTACCCCATCCAACTCCCAAAATGTTGTAGGTTGAGCAGGTTGAGGAAGGAACTCCTGGAACACTGAAAGTTACAGCCAAGTCTACAACGGGGGACCAAATAATTGAAGGGGAATATAATACTGTGAGTCCTGTCTACATGCATGAAGAATGTGATATAGCCTTCCATTAAATGTTGATATTTTCTGGGGTGTTTTTTATCCACACTTTAGATTTTCAAAATTATTTTAGTCATTACAATATGCTAATTGCACACAATCAGCAGGTAATTAGTCTGGAAATAAAAGTCCCAAAGTCAATGGTTATTTCGCCTTGCCAAATCAGTTTGCATGCTTTTGAAACCTGTTTTTTAGCGTAGGGATGTAGATGAGCTTGGTCCTTTGGAATCAGTTGCAGGATTTTTTCCCAGTGGGATATTTTTAATAAATGATAGGTAATGATTTATAATAGCTTTCATAGCAATTAAGGCATGTTTTGTAGTTAGCACAAAACAATGGTCCGTACAGGAGTTAAACAAACGGGTGACATGTCATCTCAAGACCTGTTGTTGACAAACACAGCTAATGCCCTGTGGCAAGTCAGTCAGGAAACTTCATTACACACTTAAAACAGTAAAATTGCAGTGTGCAGGTGTGGTATTGTATGTTTGACTAACTGTTTCCATCACACCTCACTCCACTAATTTTCATGGGCCTTGATGCTGAAAGGAGGGGAAAGAAATTTGTGAATAGAGTATTTGGAACCACACAGAATGCATAAAGATAGGCCTTTGCCAGCCTGGGACTTCAGACTGCAAATACTGTGTGCCAGTGACCTCGTTTACCTGTACAGTGCATCAGTCATCCCCTAACAAGGACACACCTCAGTGCACCTGGGAGCCAACACTGTCAGAAAGTTTAACAATGGCAGCAGAGCTATTGCACAGGGTTGTAATACTGGAGTTTTTCTAGTCCGTAACAGTGAAAGCTTTTTAGCAAGGAAATCAATACCATCCTTTCATTAAGGAAACTTTTGGTTTCTTATTGCTGCATCTTCACTGAAATGCTGTCACTCCTCACAGTGAGGAGCTGTGAGCTGTGTGTGCTGCATTTTAAGACCTTCAGCTCTAAAGATGTAAGATGTAAGACTTGAAGGAGATCTTGGGATTCCTTCAGGACAGTTCTTAGTTGTCATATGAGAAGCATCCAAGACTACAAAGCATGTAGCAATTTTCCTTGTGATAGCAAAAGTTGGAACACGATTTGTTAAGATAGCAAAGTTGATAGGATGGGTAAGAATTTGGCCTAGTCTGAACAGATGTTCAAACAAATAATACTCAAAAAATAATATTCTTCAACAGTGATAGGCTGAGAGCCTATATAAGTAAATTATATTTTCAGATTAAAAAATGCTATTTTATGATATTTTTAGTTGCTTAAGCATCTGAGTTTCTTTCCTAAAGAGCCCTTTCCTTATGGAGCATTTTGAGGTCACCTGCTCTGATAAGGATACGGGATAACACCTTGGTGTAAAACTGCAAGGAAATAAAGAATCTGGTGGTTTAGATTATTCTTGGGCTATTCTTCTAGGGAAAGCTATTTGCCTGTGTTTAATCTTAGCATTAAAACCTAGTATTTTTAGTGGTGGTAACATGGCTTGTCTTAAACTTTATGAATTTACAATGGGTAACAAATGTATTCACCTCACTCTGACCAAGCCTTAGATACTAATCGTTAGTATGTATTGAATATAATAGGCAAAGGAAAATGCACTTTTGAGTTTTTAAAAATCAGTCATGTGCATTGCTGTTTTGCAGGTTTTGCTGGCAATTGGACGAGATCCATGCACAAGAAAAATTGGTTTGGACAAAATTGGAGTCAATATCAATGAAAAGTAAGGACAGATGTCTGTATATCACTCACTGCTGAGCTTGTGTCATGTGCTGTTACAATGGTAGTGGTGCAGAGACACCCAACAGCTCTGAGGAAAAATTTGTCCCCTGTTTGTTTACACTTGGATGGGAGACCATGTGGCAGATAACTGTATTTTCTCCCATAGTACTGCTACATTTTCTTTTTAGTTGCTGAAATATCAATTTCTAATTTCTGGGATAAAAAAGTGTCTGTTTCATTCTTTCTAGATTTACAGGTCTATCTTAGCTTCTTCCAGTTACAGGGTTTTCCAGGATCTGTCAGTTGTTCCTTGTACTCTCTTTTTCTCATCTTGTTGTTTCTATCGCCTCTTGGAGCAAAAATCTGTTTGTTCATACAGGCTTTTAGAGCAGTGAGTTTTGTTTATATTTTAATGTAAAAGCTATTATATGTTATTTTGAAAAATAAGGTTCATTCCTTAAACTCCCAGGTGATATTCTTAATGTGTTTTAGGTTTGGAGGGTTTTGTTTCTTGCCTTGAAGCAGCCCTTGGGTACAATCTGTGTCTTCTCTAGAAGAGTATTTGATGTTTAATGTAGTGAGGTTGTTGCACCAGGGAGTGGAGCTATCAGTAACATTTTCAATATTGGTAACTAAAACGTCTTGCAGATGTGGGTCCTCAGAGATCTTCCCTTTGAAGAGAAGACAAGGGACCATGATCTCGACCACTGCAGTTTTTATGTATGAATGCAGGAACTGATGTTGTCAAGGGGAACAATTGTGATATTTCAAATAAGTAGAAATTTTCATCCACTCAAAATTGGCAGACCTGTGTTGGCTTGTAGAACAGTACACAACTTTCTGATGTCTAGACACCTATTACTAGCTTAATAGAATGAACTATAAAGTTATTAGCATAACCTGTATAATTTTTACTAAGTGCAAAATTGAGGAAGTTGGATTTTTAATATGGGAATTGCCACTGGTCTCTCAAGTAACTGTGTGACTGTTTCTGTGTCTGTCTGATTAGATTTCCCTGTTATGTGTGTTTCCTGTGGTGATTACTGCACTATCTCATTTATTGATGAAGTAGGAAATATTAATAATTAAAAACTTCCATTAGCTCAGTGCACTTACAGCTAAAAAGCTTGCTGGCTGTCCCTTAGGTAGGGCGTGTAACAGCTTGACCTGTCTCTGTGTAGGAGCCTGAAGGATAAGTTTCTATAAAGTTTCAGCCACTGGACTGAAATTTTAGTAGTGGAAAAATTGTTTTGTCCTACAAATAGGGTGGAAAAATGTCTCTTCCTGTCATTCCTGAAAGTTGCCAGTACACAGCTCAGCTGGTGGTAGAGAGTGTTTCAGGAAGAGGTTTGTGCTTCACCTCAATGATTCAGGAGATGAATTGCAGGTTCTCAAGCTACCTCCTTATCCAGTGTGTGAATTCCTGTAGTTTTGGTCAAATTCACCCTACTTTGTATTCCTGCCCAAGACTGTAAGATTATGAATATGAATTCTTTCCCTCATACTTCACATACAAGTCTTTCTCTTAAAGCTAAGGGGCCTGCAAGGTTATTTACACCTCCAGCCTTCGCAGCAAAACACTCAGATCTTTTTTCTTTTCAATTCCAATTGCAGAACAGGAAAAATTCCTGTCAATGATGAGGAGCAGACAAATGTGCCCTATGTCTATGCTGTTGGAGATATCCTGCAGGACAAGCTGGAACTCACACCAGTGGCAATCCAGGCAGGAAGGCTGTTAGTTCAGAGGCTTTATGCTGGGGCAACCACTAAGGTAAGGAACCAGTTGCCACAAAACACACTGCTTTTAAGTGCAGAGTGCAAGTCTGCTTGCTTATGGAAAACCCAGTAGAATTTTAAGGATTAGCTTTGATGACCATTTTAATTTTCCCCTGGCAAAGTTTTTACTGCAGATGTGTGTTCAGATAATTGTGTAGGATGAAATTAATACCTTATGGATTAAGCAGTAGTCTCTTTTTCCTATTAAGAGGGTTTAGTTTTCTCTCTGAGTATAATGATAATGAAATTAACAGAGATCATTTAACTTGTTTTTAATTCTACTGCCTTCCCTAAAAGTCAGCAATCTTCCCCATCCTGTTAAGTGCTTTAACACCAATTCAAAGGCAGTTTACTAAACCTACCTATGGTCTCTAAACAGAGGGGAATAGCAGTTTGTGATGTTCTTAATTTTCAGTGTTATTTTCACTTCTCATCTGTGTGTTTTCAATGTAATATGTAGTCCTAATTGTAGTTGAATGTGGACACAAAGGAAGATCAGATGTACCAATAATTCAGCACATGTTTATACCTGGGTAGTTGAATTAATGGATTCAGTGTTTGTTTCATACATTGAACCCAGTGCAGTTCTGGGTTTCAGCCAGGTTATGGTTGTTCAAATGTGAGTAATGTGGATACTCATTTACACCTTATGTTTAAACCAAAAGGAAAGGAGAGTGCCTTTAAGGAACTGTTACACTGATATGGGTGCTTGTCTCACCTTCATAACCATATGGCACTACCATTCAAATTTCTCCCTTTCAGAGCCTGCTGTATTCATAGCAAGTTCAACTATCAGCCAGATTAAGAGCTTGATTGAGTTGTTTTATGTTGGCAGGTACTGCAGTAACAGAACCCTGAATCAGTGTGCATAATGTCATTGAATTAGCCAGGCAAGGTTTAAGAAACTGTAGCAGAAGCCAATTTTTTTTTATTGCTGCAATGCTATGGATATATCTTAATTTACATTTTATGCCAGATAAGTCTGTCAAGGTACAAAAATTGTTATGCTGCCAAAGGAAGCATTCTTATTCAGTGAATCCAGGAAATTAGTAACTACTTTAAAAAAATGAGAGTGCGGTTTATACTGCCTTTGTAACCAGCCTGAAGAAGGTGATTGAAATGGTGGGGCAAGAACAGTAGTCAGCGTCTTAGTTCCCAGTCACAAAGGAAATTTGAGAGTTGGAATATGTAGAAAATAAAATTGCTAGAAATGAAATAGAGATGACCAGCCTCATGGTCTGCTATGGCAGAATGACTCATTTGGAGTATATGGGAAGACCAGCGGATGTTTGTTTATTTTGAGTCTAGTAAAGGCTTTTGACTCTGTCTCCATAACATTGTCATGGATAAAGGCATGAATCTGGATAAAGGGATGAATTGCAGGCTGGGAAAGTGGGCAGTGAGATGGGCTGAAAACGGGCTGAACAGACAAGCTTAAAGGGCTGTGACCAGCATTCCAGAGACCAGCTGAAGGTGGTATGCCACAGGCTCAGACTTGGTTCCAGTTCTGTTTAACATCTAAACTAATGGATCTGGATGCTGAGAACAAGTTCATCCTCAGAAAGTTTGGAGACGATACAAAACTGGGAGAAGCGACAAGTTTTCACTGTCCCCACAAATGGAGGTACTACATGTCATTGGTTCTTTTGGCATCACCTAGGCCACAGCTGATGAAAAATGAATTTTGAATACTAGTGGTGCCCTTGCAGCATCACCAACTAAAAACAGTATGCTTTGTAGAAGTGGTTGAACAGGTAACTTTTTATCTCCAGTGGCCTGTGATCTGGTATGTTTTTAAAATGGGGTACTGAATTTCCCTTTCCATTTAATCAATGCATACTAATGTTTGAGTGGCTTTAAACTGTCTTTTGTTCTTGCCCTAATTAACACCTCTGGAATGGACAAACACAAAAATGTACCTTAATTTAAGACAATTTAAAATAAATAAAAGAGCTTTCAGAATTGTGAATAATTAAGCTTTTCTTGCTGTGTTTCAGACTGCTGTATGCTGGTTTTATTACTGATGTTGTGTGGGTTTTTGTTTTGTTTTGAATGCCACACAGTGTGACTATGTGAATGTTCCAACTACTGTATTTACTCCTTTGGAGTATGGAGCCTGTGGGTACTCTGAAGAGACCGCAGTGGAGAAATTTGGGGAGGAAAACATTGAGGTAAATGCCTTAATTTCATCTGGGTTTTAGTTTTCCAATTTGTAATTTAAAATAACGTTAAGAGTAAATTAAAATAGCACTTTGTGCTCTGATGTAAGGACAGGAGGTGACTAGGTACATTTTTTGTCTTCCTTGGCTGTTCCTAGACATGTTATAAAAATAATCCTCAATTCCAATAACTCTAATTGCAGATATGTTCTATTTTTGGCAAAGAGGGGCTTAAAGGTGGAATGTTTGGTTTAAAAAATGGAAAAAGGGTTTCTTTATGTCTGCAAATACTTTAGGATAATTTTAAGCTGGGTATATGCTGGAAGCAATACACTGATTTTAGTGACAAAGTAGAGCTTTTGTACCTACAGCATGGCAAATTCCTTACCATTGTGATTTTTACTTTACAAAGCCAAATGCTACATTCATTTTTCCTGTTTTTTTCCTTTGACTGTGCAAAGAGGTATGTACTTAATTTTACTCACGTGAGTAATCCCTTTTCATTCCCTGGGATTGCTGATCAGGAGTGAAATTAGACAAATATAAGCATTTAGTGCCTGAGGCAGTTCTTCCAAAATGCTGTACTGACCTCACTACAGAAAGCATGATGGGAGGAAATCTTACAATAAACTGATCTTTTATGTCCTGCAAATATCACCCAAGGAGCATTATTTACAGAAATAAGCAGGTTACTGGTAGTGCATGAAGTTGTGAACTTGTTCCCCTCTTAGCTGACATTTTCTGATTTGGACTGTGGAGAAAAATAAGTAAATACAGCTCAAAATGGCAGTGTGAAAAATACTGTTAAGCCTTTGCCCTGTGGTCAGGTTAAACGCTTTTCTGCCCGCAGTGTTTGTATATACCCAGTCATATTTTTGTTATTGAGTGAAATTCTTGGTGTTACATGTGAAACACTGGGCCCTTTATTCTGGAAAATGCACTTTTGATTTTCAGAGCATTTTGTTTTTGAAAATGTGCACCCAGAAGCATTTGTGCTCTGGCTAAGTCCTTGTTTAGTGTATTCTGACCTCTTAATTGTGTCACCTTATTGGCTTTTGTTTTTTCAAGCCTCAGTAAGATTATTAAGTCACTTATGATTTTGTAATTTAATAAGAGCATGGTGAACTGTGTCCTGGAAGTGTGATATTCTTACATCTTCTCCTTTTTGAATTATTGGATGACACTAGTACTAGACACTTCTGTCTTTGGCATTCATTAAGGGAAAGGAGTATCATCATTATTTCAGATATTCTAAATGCGGTGTACATAGCTCATCATTTAGAATAATCTGGCAGCTTTTGGAAGATCATGCTCTCTGCTTGGAAATTACACAACTCTTTTTTAAACTGTGTTTTATTTCTAGGTGTACCATAGTAATTTCTGGCCACTGGAGTGGACTGTGCCATCCAGAGATAACAACAAATGCTATGCAAAGATAATTTGCAATATTCAAGATAACGTAAGTGCATCTTTCCTTCCTGGGAAAACAATATCCATATGTTTATCATAGGAACTGTTGATGATACAACAGCTATTAATAGGTTTTTTTAACAAATTAAAATTAATTTAAATTTGCCTACCTTTTGAAGTGTAATAAATATTTATAGTAATGCATATTTCTGTGTATACAAAACCATCTCCCAGTAAAATACAAAGTATTGCTATTTGTATATGGTACTTCTTCAATATGTGTAAAATAAGAAGTAGAGATCTTTAAGACTGTTCTTTATCTTTGAGAAGTGAGCAAATCAATGCATGTAAAATTGGTTAAGAGTTTTATTGGTTTATTCTTTCAAACTGGGACATTCTTTTCTGGGACACTCTTCTCTCTGAAACTGAGGTCTCCCAGAAACCATCACAGCTTGTAACCTCTCCAAACTCACATATGTTCATAAAACTCTTGTGCTTGTTCTAACAGGATAATGTATCTTGCCTGCACAAATCCCATTTAGGGTGATAATGCCAGGATTATCCTTGGACTAATCAAATTTCCTGGCCATGGAAATGTACAGCACCTGCTGAAGCAAGCAAAACTAGTACTTGGTTAGAAGACTTGGTGTGCCCATCTCAGAATGATCATCATCTGTTCAATAAAATTTAGTTGATTTTAATAATATAAATTATTATGAAGAGTAATATTCTACTAAAATGTGCTCCTGTTAAGATGGTGGCATAGCTATCTGTCTTATAAGGAAAAAAAAAAACCTTACTATATAAAAAAACCAACTAACTTATTTTAATTTTTCTTAGATACAGATTTATCTTCCTGTGGTCTTTCTAAGCATTTTGTCAATATTTTGTAGAATATGCAAACCTGTCCATCTCCTCTTTCTGGAGGAGTTTGCAGTAGTGTGGAAGGTATTTTAGAACTTTTGGCTGTGCTCTAATCTAGAGTCACTTAAGAAAATGCAAAGGTTTAATGGTGATTTGAAGTGTTTCATTGATTTATTTTCACTTCTTGTCCTGAAAATTTGAAACATGTTTAAACATCTAGGGGTAGTGTTGAAAGTTACCCTGGGGAAAAAAAATAGTTCGCTAACTATTTAAAACTCTCATTGCCTTGGTTTCATTGCTATGGTTTTATTTTGACATAAGTCCATATTTTTAAATAAAAATAAGGATAATTCCATTTTACTTATTACTCAATTATAGCTTTTCTTATTTAAATAAACCCTGTGGTAAATCTCAGTCCTCAGACTTACTTAAAGAATAATAATCTTTCAGTAGCATTCACTATACCAAATATATGTGACATTAAGCAGGAAGAGCAGATGACTTTTGATACTCAGCTGGGCTACATCTGTGCTCACCAAAATCTGATGAATTCCCTGAAGGACACTAAAGCCCACAGCAGCTGACATGTGCTAAATTTTCATGTTTCTCTCATTAAGAAGAGCAGTCAAGTCAGTACAGCTTGTTCTGCTGAGTGTTTTCTGAGTATGTATGTGCAGTGTGATGTGTTCTGCAATTGAACAGGAGTGTAGAGAGGAGAAGTGTGAATAGTACCTTCCTTGTAACTGGATGGGGTTTTTGCCAGTCTCTGCGTGTGTTATCTCCCACTGAAAGCCAACACTGCCACAAGCCATTGACAGTTCAGTTATAATAGACTTCTTGCCATGTCTGGCTTGCCACAACTTCAGCTTGTGGTCCTTTCCTGTGAGCAACTATCAAACTGAAAATTCTTCAACAGATACAGACCCTGTAGCCACCTACCACAGGCCCTTGTACTGAAAGCCTTAATGCAGGGTGTTCGCCTTTACTAAGGCAAGTGTTCTGTTGGCATGAGTGGAACAACTCACCTGAACAAAATTTCAGACACACGTAATTGAGCACAGACCATGGGGTGTGTTAAATTTGCATGCTCTTGATGTACTCCTGTACAAAACTTTGTAAGAAAGCTGACTCCTGAGTTCGCAGTTGAATCTTTGGAGAGAGAGAACAAAATGACACCATCTCACATCTGTTGGTGCAAATGATAGTTTACATTTTAGTGGTTACATTAATTTGTGATATGTTTTGTGAGCTGATTAAATTATATACTCTGAGTAAGAAAACTTTACTTGTTGTCTAAAGAGAGCTGAATTCATGACTGTGCTTGCATTTGATTATCTTTGGTATTTAGGAGAGAGTCATTGGTTTCCATGTCCTTGGTCCAAATGCTGGAGAAGTCACCCAAGGGTTTGCAGCTGCTATTAAATGTGGTTTGACAAAACAACAGCTGGACAGCACCATAGGAATTCATCCTGTCTGTGCGGAGGTTTGTATACAAAGTCACCTCAAAGCCCAGCTTTCATGGCATTCTGGGGTAAGGTGTTGGAAATCTGAATAAAAGAGCTCTATTAAAGAGGTTCAAATTTGCAGGAAGGTATGGAGGAGGAAAGGAAAAGAAATTATCTGGTTTTAATATTTAGAATTCTAACACTTAGGCTTAGTCTGGTTTTTTTTTGGGGGGGGTGAGTTTTTTGTTTTTTTTTTTTTAAATTGTGTTCATTTGTGAAAAGTTTATGGCTCCCCTTAATCCAGTTCTCTCTCTACTGGACAGTATAGAATTTTTATCTCACTCGAGATTATGAAGTTTTCAAATACTATTTCTGCTAAAGTGGTTGTCAAAGCTAGATTATTGTACCCAAAACAGGCTTACAAACTGGTGCTGGGAAAGGGGACCAGCTACATGACAATTTTTCTATTAAACTCGCTCACCTCAAAGACCTTTTCTTTATCCTGTAGGCTTTCAATTCATGGAGCCACAGAAATATTTCTTCTTCTTTTTATCTTGCTGTTCTTTAATGAAAAACTCAGTTTTCTCTAGCAGATGTGGGAGAGCTCCTCCCCCATGTAAATCAGAGATTGATTTTAGTAGCATTAGGACCAGTTTATATTAGCTGAGGATCCCTGCAAACTTGTTTATGACCTGTGTAAGTCTTTGTACAGAGTCTCTGGTTGTGTTAGAAGTAAAGCAGTACAAGGGAGCACCAGAATGCTGCTCTGCAGAAGTGACATCCACCTCTCTTGCTTCCTATTTTCTAGGTGGTTTAGCAAAAGCAATGTAATAAGGACTCCATTAATGGACTGCTAGCAATCTGAATCCTCTGCAAAGCATCCACAATATAGATTCTGTTCTTTGTAGTACCATCTAAAGGCATTCTTGGAGGCCCTTGAAGGGAGCTAGCAGGTCCTTTTCTACCCAGTGGCCCTGTGGAGGGGTATCTCTGAGAGAGGCATTCAAACCTGTGAACTCAAGTGGGGTATTAGCATATGCAGTGTGAAGAGAGGATGAGAGTCATAATTTATTCTGGACATCTGAGCTGCTAAAATTGAAACTGAATAGAATGATGATTAGACATAATTCAGGGAGGTAATTTCAGATAATCATATTTGTTTGAGTGGGGGAGGAAGAAATTGGCTCAGGAGAAATACGCTATTTAAAAGCTCCAGGGAACAGCGATCATTTTTAGTGACAGTCTTCAAAAGGGTTTTTTATGCTTTTACTTAATTTAATCTCTTGAGCGGTAAACAAAAATCAAAGTGCAAGATGTCATTCTTTGATTAAAAATGTGCTTGAGAACTGGAATTTGTGAAGAATGAGCATATTGGATGACTAGAATGATGGATAATATCACTGTTATTTTTGCTACATCCCTGTAAAAGTTAAAGAAAATGAAGTCTGATTTGAACAGGAAAGGGGCAGTGTTACAGGGTCGGGTGCTGACATCTTCACTGGCACTAGTACTAATTAATTGCTAAGTCTCCTGTGAAACATGGTTTTATTCCACTTGAAGAAAACCTTAAGACCAAGGATCCCATTCTTACTGCATAGAAATTAGAGCCAGATTTCCCTTCTCTTCTTGAAGCAGCATTTTATTCTGCAGAAAACAGGAGCTTAGAATGGAATTTCTTGCAAGGTTAAGTCCAAATATCTGCAAGCACAGAACTGGTAGGACCACAGCCCTACAGAGAATTACATCTCAGCCTCAACTGCACTGTGCTGCCTGAAATTCAGGGGGGTGCTATTGATCATCTATGATGAAGAGAAATTGTCTTCTGAAAGCTGAAGTGGTTCTTCCAGGTAGCTAATGATGGCTTTCCAGCCTTTGGATCTAAGGTTTTGTCTTCACTTAAGTAACAAACAAATTCTATCCAAAAATGCGTGTTTCCAACGATTAGCAAATTACTCCAGCTGGCTTCCTAGGGAGCAGTGTGGTCTCCCCCTACACCTGGAGCTTGCAGTCTGGCCAGGAGGAAAGCAGATAAATTTTGTGCTTTTTAGTCTTGGTCTTTTGAAGTGAAATAACAATAATTGAAGGCTCACATATGTTGTCAGGCTGTGGATCAGAAATAAAGTCTTCAAACCTCTCTCAAGACATGTACTATATTTTAGATAAGTCACTGTTCTTATACCATATATATTAGACATGTGTTTGTCTTCCTGATTTGTGTATAATGCTCTACATGCTTATAGAAAGTGGAAGAGGTTTATCATTTATTGATGTTGTTCTCTGAAGAGCTGCTAGCAGCCTTAATGCAGCAAAGCTTCTACTTAGAGAAATATAGGTCTTTCTGATCCCCATTATCTTTAGATACTTCAGTGTTATTTGCATAGCTGAAATTTGTATGTACTTTATTCTATGCAAAGTTTGTTCTTTCTGAGAGATGGCTTTGATGTTAACTAATTATTGCAACTTTGAAGCATTTAGATAGCAGTGGTTCTGATTTCCTTTTTTCCTTTCTGTACTATATGTATACAAAACCATGCAATTATTTGCATAGTAAAGTACCAGTATAAGCAAATTTTTGTAGAATTTTCCTTCCTAAATTTTAATCTGTTAATTTTACAATAATTATTTGGGAATAATATATATGTTATTTTCTTTAATGTGACTTGAAAGCAGTAAAGACTGGAATTTTTCGAACTAATTTTACTCAATGTTTCCATAGCTATTGTCAAGAGGACACAGATCCCAGACATAATACCTTCATCAGCAATCACTTCCACATTTCTATAATGCCTAGAAAGGCATAAAGGCAAAATTCTCTCCAAATGCCCAGGCCTTGAGTTAACTTCACTTTCCCAAACAAAGAAGTTTTCTTTGAGCCATAAAGACAGTTACTCATTAGATGTACTAGAGTTTATTATTGCTGAGCTTGTTCCCACTGTAACAACTTAGGAGCATTAAGATGAGAGGTGGTATAAACCCATGTGATTTCCTTAATTCTTTCTTTTCCACTGTAAAAGGAAGAACA
This sequence comes from Irena cyanogastra, assembly GCA_013397155.1. Classification (NCBI taxonomy): domain Eukaryota; kingdom Metazoa; phylum Chordata; class Aves; order Passeriformes; family Irenidae; genus Irena; species Irena cyanogastra. The sequence continues at coordinate 738,486 of VWZV01016208.1, forward strand.
TAAGCTAAATGAAGAGAACAAAAGTTATTTGTATGCATGTGTGCTGTTTAATGGCAAGGATTTTAAATGTATGATTTTCATCATTATTTTCTTACTTTAAGAAATGGCTGCTGTTTTGAGCACCATGCCCAAATTAATCTTTCAGGGGGGAAAAAAAATCAGCCATACTCTAAAAAAATTAGCCATACTAATAGTCTTCTTTCTTCTTTGTCTCAAGGTATTCACCACCCTGTCCGTGACTAAGCGTTCTGGTGAAAGCATCGCTGTGAGTGGATGCTGAGGTTAAATCCCCCCATTCCTGCTATTGCCAGAGACTGACTTTCATCCCAGTGTCTGACTCCTGCAATTCAGAAGGAAGGTTTTTGGAGAAGTTGCCCTTGGACATGTGCAGAAACGTGTAGAGCTTAACCTGGACATTCCATGGTCCTGAGGAGAAGAGCTCTGTGGGAGTTGGTCGCTTGTGGTGCCTGGCTGGCAATTAGCAATGCAATGGGAATCTGGACTGTCGAGTTGGTGATTAGCAGGGCATTTAATAAATGCCTTCATGAAGTCATAGCCTGAAGCCTGCATTGTCTGGTGGGCAGTGATGGAAGAACTGCTAGCACAGCTGGACAACAACTGTTTTGGTTTGGCTTTATTCCTCTCTAGTTTCTTTCCTGAACATTCCTTTCTAGTTCTTTCCAGAACAAAGAACTTCCCAACTCAGATAGATCCGCCCCAAGTTCAGGTAGTTGTATCAGATAAAATAGCTCCTGTGTTCTGGGTCATGACACAGCAAATGCAAGGTCTCCTCATGAGCGTGCACTTTACCAGCTCACATGCCTATGGAGGGCAAGTTCTACTTGTTTGATCATGAGGAAGAAAATAGCCTTGGAAAAAAAGTTTAGTACCACCTAAAATAACATATTTCTTGCCTTCCAAACTGACTCTGTTGTAACTTCTTATTTAGAGAGCCTTATTTGTGAAAACATTCTTCTCAGTGAGAAAGGAAAATAATTTATTAAGGCCTTTTGATACAGGAAGTTGTTGTGTTTCTTCCCTGAAATCATGCATATAACACAGATGCAATGATCTTAGCTCTTGAAACTTATGTGATTATAATGAATCTGATTTGGAGCTGACAGAATTCCAATGTTGAATGAATTGTACTTCCAAGAACTCTGTGCAACTTCATTAAATTTGAGTAAATTTCTTTCTTTCCAGGTGAGCTATTGTAAACTGCACTGTTTCAGGTTTGAACTGGCCACTTTGAACACAAAACTATTGAGATTTCCTGGAGATTAGTGAGCCCTTAAAATAAAAAAAAATACACAACCAAACAACACCCCGCCAAAACAAACAACTAACCAAACCCTCCAGCCAAACTCCAAAAACCAGTAGAGAAAAATCTGTTGTGTAGATAGGGTCTAAAAGTTCTATTTAGTTCCATGTGTGCTATATTTTGTATTTAATTAAGAAAATAATACTTTTAAAACAGACGTTTCAGTGAAAATACTGGATTCTTGAATATCTCTCTTGTGTTGGATAAGCTGTATATTTACTTGTCAAGAAATGGCAAAAATGGCTCTTTGTAATGGAAATGAATGTGGTTTTTTGTTCTGTTTTCCATTTCTCTCTCTTTTAGCAGAAAGGTTTGGATTGATTTTATGAAATGGTTCTTGGGAGTTCAGTAGTGCAGTGTGAACAGAGGGTGAATTCCCCAGCCCTGTGGGCAGAATGCCTCATGCCTAAATTCCTACCTGATTACAAATTCTTGTATTTCTACCGAGATTTCTAAAATAGTGTTGTAAGTTATTTTTATAAACCCATACATAACTGAAGGATTTTTAAACATGTTTTGTATGGTATCTAGAATGGTCTGTGATGGTATTTTTCTGGTCAGTTTAATAAATAAATCGATTTGCACAAGCAGATGCTCCTTTTGATGCTTCTTCCAAGCAGACACCAGGTGACAGCACAAGTGACAGCAAGGCAACTGTTTTTTCAAGGACCAGGAGAGGGCACCGTGGTAAACCCAGCTTGAATTGCCTTTGTCTCTTGCATTTTGAAGGTAGATATTTCTCTGAAAAACAGGGTTTGAGGCTGTTTCATGTGCATTTGTTTTCCATGTTAAACATTTGATAAGGACATACTTAAAAACAAAAGATAATTAGGAAACAAATCTTTAACTATTTGCACCAGCTGCCATCCATGTAACTTCTGAAAACCCAGGAGTACAGGTTCCTGAGCTGTTGGGCAGTGTAGCTGCTCTTATTTAAGCACATTGATAGCAGCATTTTTAATCAGGTGTGCAAGAAAATCAGGTCCTGGAGATCAGGATCCTTTATTTCCTGGAGGGGATAAAGATATGTATGAGCTTGGCTTTGCAAGGCTGGACCTACACATATCTATTCTCATGGGTCATGTCATCATTAATGATGCATGTTTCTACACTAATTGCTTACAGTTCAGTACGTGTTGGGTTTAATTACTTCTATTTTTACTTCAAATTTAAAATTGTGAGACTTTTTTTGGTAGGGTTTTTTCTATTAATTCTCCACGCGGAAGACATTTAGAGGTGTATATTTATGTCATCTGTGCATGATGATAGAGGTATGTATTATATTATCACATAAGGATTTATTAAATGCCAAAGCTAAATAATCAGTGTTTTTATCAAATTAAGCATACCTGTGGTAATGCATGCTTTGGTAGCACAAAATAGAAAATTTACTAAGCTAATTAGTATTTATGTTCTGTTCATATTCATTTGTAATTAACATTTTTGGATGCTCTTACATGAGTGTTAGACTCATCCTCAGATACTACAGAGACAAACATTGACAGGAAATTTTACAGATTTGAACAGGGAAATTAATAGAGTTTCATTGACAGCTCCCAGAATTTTTTCTTATTTTCTCTTTTCTTTTCTCCTTTTTTGTTTTTTAAGCTCCTCTGCCCCAGCTGTTCATTCCCCTCTCCCCTTGGTGTGAGTTGTCTGAGCAATCCTTACTTTCCTGTGAGTCTTGTATTCCACCTTGCATCCCTTCTTGGAGCCCTGCTGCCCGCCCAGAGCCCCAGTGCAGGAGGCTCCCTTGTTGAGAGCCGTAGGATGGGCAGGACGTGTGTTGGACACGGTGGATTTCCTGGAGATGCTGTGGGTGCTGCAGATCTCATGACGAGGTAGGTGTCTTGCTGTGCTGTGTGGGATGACCTTGCACCCATGAAGCCTGCTACCGATCCTGTCTCTGGCTGTGCCAGAAGGAACCAGATGGCTGAGGCTTTTACACAAGACTTGATAGACACCTTTCAGGTCAAAATAGGGTATCAATGTTTGTGGTAACTGTCAGCCCTGCAGAGAGTGAAGTTTCAGAAGCCTTTTCTCTTTGATGACCGGCTTTGCTGATTGCTCAGCTGTCCTCAGTGTGGAATGGTGTGAGACTGTTCTTGCCAAGGACTGTTTGGCCTCCAGAGAGAAATTAAACCTGAAAAGTACAAACAAAAAATCTAGAATGAAGGCACCAGGGGATCTGCCACACCGCTGGCCTCCCTTCTTCATGCATGAAACTGCAAAATGCTCCTGAAATGTTTCCATCCTGGAGGTGCCATTTGCACCCAGCCTCTGGGATGTTTTGGTTTGGGGGCTGCTGGTGGGGAGGTGGGAAAGGAGCAAGGACTTTGGTATCCATCAGGGAGGCTGGGAAGAGTTGTCAATGTAGAAAGGCAAGGGCACAGTGCAGGTCACATGCTGTGATGTGTACCAGAGGGCTTGGTGGGGGAGTATGGCTGAGAGTGCTGCCAAGATTCCATGGAGCTCGGGAAATGCAGGAGGGCCTCTGCAGTGAGGGGCTGCCCTTCAGCTGGGCCCATCCTGCAGGGTTTGTGGGAGCCTGCGGATCTGAAAGTTTGTTTTCCTTTTATTTGCCAAATGCACCTGACCCATGTTCTGTTGTGCAGAATTTGACTTTACACATACGATTTCTTTTTCATTCAATTGTCCTTTTTATGCCCCTTTTCTAGAAGCTAGAAATCTTCCTAGTTACAGACTTGTCTGAGGGAGTTCTCCCAGTTCATTTTTGCATCTTAAAATCATGAAATAAACTGGCACAAAGTGGGGTGTATATCAGGACAGAGAGGGAAGGCTTTCCTTTCCCCTAGCAAACCTGTGTGACTGGCCTTGCTCAGCACCACCAGTGACTCCTGACCTGCCCCACCAAGCTGTCTGATCATCAGGTGCCAACAAGGGATGCTCTTCTGCCAGGAAGGCCATGCTGTGGCCAGACCCATTGAGTGAGCCCATTCCTTGTTGCAACTAGCCATCATGAGCCCAAAGAAGTATCCATCCCCTTCTTTAGACCGCAACACAAGCCAGCTTAGGCACATAGTGACAAATCTGCAGCTAAACCCCAGATCCTTCCTTCCTCTGTATATACTTCTCTCATCAAGTGATTCTTTCCTTGAAAAGAGGTTTTATCCTAGGTTAGGCACAGCTCTGCCTTTCCACTTGCTTTCAAAAATAAATGGTAACACATTTAGTCTGAAGATCTGCTTTCCCTCTTAATGTCAGTGTAAATTGACTACCCACGATGAGAAGTGTGCATAAGCCATGCGGCGTGATGTGAAGTAGGCAAAAGTGGTGACTTGCTTTTGGGTTTGACCCAGAGTAGCTTTCCCCACTCTGGAGCTTCTGCACAACTACATATATCTATATACAGATACATATTCATGAACTGTGGGATGGAGAAACTCAAGGTCTTGGCAGCCAAGTTTTCTCTTGGGTGACACTTTGAGGTTGCTATGTCATGGAAGGAGGGAAGATGCAGAGAGAGAAACTGCATGATGTGAGGGATCTGGTGGACCCAACACCACCAGAGTATCTGAAAATAAAAGCTCATTATTTGTTTTAACTTCCTCTGGGGTGTGGGGGCCCACGATGGAGCTGTGTGTGGAAGAGGGCATGGCAGGTCAGCACCGTGATGCCAGTGCAAGGGGGGATACAGGGAGACCACACCACTCTTATTTATGTTTTTCTTGGCTCTACAAGCACCATTTCTTCCTTAGCTCTACAGCTGCTAAAAATCACCTGGCTAAATTAATGGCTTACACTCGCATTAAACTCTTAAACTTGCACTGGTCACTCCAACATGGCATGCCGAAAGTGCTGCTTATTGCACATTTAAAGCTTATGTCCTCCAGGTTTCTTTTTGGTAGCTGAAGTTGGACAGGCAATGCTGATTGTGGAGGCATTTGGTTTTTCTTGGAACAGTCATTTCTTGGAGGAGGGTCAGCTACAATCCAAGGAAGGTAGAAAGGTGCCCATGTCTGAGGTGAGTAGTCTCCCTGAAGGCTTCAACAATGGATTTGTGGGTTATTTCTGGAGGACATTTGAGGAGCAGAACTTGTCCCAGGGCTGGGACAGGTGAAGGCAGCATGTCAAGGCTATTTCTGCAGATCACCTCCCCACACGAACGCTCTGAGCAGCTCTTACTGCAAGGCCGGAAGAGGAAGCAAAGCAGTGATGCTGCTAACCCCTTTAACTGTGTTATTTTGATGAGTCTGACAGATGGGTATCGAGCCTTTGTTTATTTCTCTGCTCTCTGAGGTACAATGTTACAAGAAAACAATGGAAAATGTATGGGAGCCGCAGCTCAGTGCTCAGGCAGCTCTTGGGCTCTTTTTAATGCCTGAGACCAATTAGACCACAGCCATTAGGCTGGGACACTCGATGGGCAGTATGTTGGGGCATGTACATGTGGGCCTTTCAATTTAGGAATACAGAAATGAAAAACGTGTGTCAAAGCAAGAGTTAGACTCCTGACTAGGCTGGGGATGTGTACATGAACCATCAGCTGTGTACACTGTCAAGTACCTTTGCAGGTGAAGTCGTGGTGGAAATCAAAGCAGCCTGAAAATAAAACCAGTGAGGAAGTTGCCATAAAGCACCTTCAAGTAGTGCCTGATTTAGACATGCTGTCTCCTGCAAATTAGACAGAAGAAAAGAAATGAACTCAGGAAATGTGAGGTGCTACTGATTTTCTTAGAAAAAGAGGCATGGTACCAACACCTATTTAAATGTTGCAGAGCTTTAACACTCTGAGTTGATACATATTTAGTTTTGCTTTAATCTGCTTGTCTTTCTTCTCCCATTGTTTCTTTACCACTTTTTTGTTATTTTAGACTTGTCTTGTGGAGTTCTCCCAGCATATGTTTTTAGCAGTCCTAAAATCATAAAACTTGTGGGAAAGGCAAACAAGAAGCAAGGATTCACCATTTCTCACCATAGAAGAGCTATGGCTGAAGCAGTCAAGGAAGGCCGGGGTTTTCTGCATTACACATAACTAAGTGCAAGTCACTGTCATGGTATGTTATAATCTAAAACGACACCTATGTTGAAAAAGAGATTAATTGCATACAGAGTGGGGGTTAGTAAAATCTGACTGTAGTTTATGGTGCAGGGTGCCCTTACACCCCCAAGTGCTGAAAGCTTGGGCAGGAATCTTACAGCAAGCATCCCTATACATTCAATATGGGTTTTCTTATACAACCTTTAACTGATCATCTTTTGGTGAAGTGGTTAGACCTGCAGTTTACATGAAGGTGTTTTGTCTCCATTTTGGAGAGGTCCTAGTACTGTGCAGATGCTGTAAGGTGTGTTCATACTGCTGTTTGAAGAACATTCAGTTCTCCTCCAGTGGTGCCATGAGCTGAATCAATGTCTCTGGTATGTAAAAATGACATTATCCTGTCTAAGATATTTCAGCTGAGACAGTTGCTAACACTGCTCCTGTATGTGAATTGTCTCATGCACAGCTGCTGTGGAGTCCCCGATGTGTCTGCCCTGGCTGATGACACCAAACCCTGTGGACACAGAAGAATTACAATAATTGTTTCGGAAGGGTGATTTGTACTGGAGACTGCAAGCTCAGTTACCTTCTGAGCTCACTGCTTACGTAGTTCTCTGGAGAAGGGAGCTTTCCCCAGCTGGCCCTGCATTCATCTGCTTTTCAGTTTGGTGGGTTTTCTTTTCAGAACTTCTCCCCTTCTTTCCTGAAAGAGGATAAACCCACCAAAACAAATAAAAACATTAAATTGGTTAAGAAAAAGAACACAGAAATCCTTAACGAGGAGATGTGTTCTGCCCTCTTTTCTTCTCCCTTGGGATAATTGTCTCAGGTCTGAAATGGCTCACCAAGCAGCCAGATGAGCAGTAGAGGAAGCAACGGAATGGGAAGACAGAGGAGTAGGTCAGCTCTTCTGGTGACAGAACTCATCTGACACATCAGCTCATCAGGCCCATCTCACCACCAGCAAGGGCAAAATTCACTGCCTAATGCCTGTGGAGTGCAACTTTCTTCTTAAACTTGACTGGTGATTTTCCAGTAGATCCCCAGATAATTTTAGTTTTAAGGAAGATTTACTGTCTTTCAGTTCACAGCAGTTTGCAAGCAAGCTATTAGACATGAACACTATCACTCTTTGCAGCTCCAGGACAGTATGAGTGAACTCTGTAGAGCCACAGTGACTGACCACGGCACAGGGCCTCAGTAGCTGGTTTGTTTGAAAACTTCCACACAAGCTTCTTTTCTCCACAAGGCATGAATCTGCACTGCTCTAAAATCAAAACCAAACAGGAAATCTCTGCTGCTTGCAATTACGGTCCCATCTGTGATCAGCACATTTATTGTAGAGCAAAGGTTCTCACTCCTGAGTGCTGGCTTCCTACCACCCAAGTTTTCTCGCTGCCTTAGAGTGAAGGAGGTGGTGGCCCTGTCCCACAGCTTCAAAGAGATTGTGGTGGTGTTCACAGGTGGGGCTGGCCATCTCTGTTCTGGGACACCAGGCTGCAAGGCAGGCAGCAACACAACAGCAGCTCTGTCATTATAGGAGTCCTGGGGGCATTGCAGATTTGTGGATAGTTGTCAGAAATTTCAACGGTTTACTTGTGACTTCTTCTCACACTCACTGTTACACCTAAAATTCCACAGATGCAGACTTTTGGTAGCATTTGGCTCTTTCCTTGCAGTGGGTGGAAGTGAAGAGATTTATGGATTAACTCAGGGGGATAGACACAAAGTAAGATGCATCTTGCCCTTGTAGATCTTTGTCATTACATTTAAAATAAAATTCTATCTGAATTTTACATGATGTGGGAGTTTAGCACAGAGAACCAGCTTTATCTACCTGACCCAGGCTTGTTTCTAACCAACAAACATGATGGCAAATACTCAGTACATTTAGTAGAATGTCATACTAAGAATCTGAAATTTTCTTCTGCAAAACTGCTTTTTTTCTCCAATGGTACCAGTGGTATGAAACTTGCACAGTTGGTCTAAGATTTCTCTCACACTGAGGTGAGTCAGAAATTGGCATCCATAATGCACACACACTGAGGTGAGTCAGAACATGGTATCCATAATGCACATTTTTGTATTACTTTGGTTACAATTCCAGTGTCAGCCAAGACCAAAGCTGGCTTGGCATTCAATAGTACCAGAAGCAGTCCAAATTTCTGGGTCGTCCTGTGTGTTCTGCATAATCTGGAAACTGCAGATGCAAGTGCCTGGGACACGTGAGATGTTTTCCTGTCTGGAGATACTGCTATCTTTCCACAGGTTATAGCAGAAGCCATCACTACAACTTCAGATGAAAAACTACCTTTTAATGGCTAAAATCATGAAGAGACAAATCCCACTCTGGGGAACATGAAGCCTTGATAGAACTGACTGCTCTGGACTGTGATATAACGACACATATTTCTGTGGAGGAGGGTTTCTGTGCTTTGAGTGGAGATGAGACATCTCCACGGATCAGTTACTTAATTCTATTAATATAAATTGAGGATTTTTGTTGTGATGGCACCAATCTTATTCCAGCTGGCATTAAAAGCTGTCACTCTGGTGGGCAGACAAGTCAAGTTAGGAATAGCTACAGGAATTGATTTACCTCTCATGTAAGGCAAAACTATGTGTCACAACAGAGCATCACGAAGAAATACTCCCACTAAATTACCTCCCTCCTTCTCAGCCTGGGCAGCGTGCTCAGCCAGCGTGGCTGTTCTGTGCTGCCACCCAAGCCTCAGGCTGTGGAAGCCAACTCCAGTATCCCCACAGAGTGCTTGCCTGTGCTGTACTCTTTCAGAGCACAGGCAGGTTGGAAGAAGAAGGCCCTGTGTGCTGCAAGCTGGAAAACCGCATCCTCCATCAGGCAAATCAACACAGTGATCTCACTCCAGCTGCATCAGATAAGGGGTCTGACCCCTGCCCAGTCCTGCCCTGCCGTGGGTACTCAAGGCTGTTACTATACTGATTTCTTCCAGATTTTCTTTCAAAGCTTGCACTTGTAGGATTTTCAGTCTGTTGTTGCTAGTAAGAAACGATGTTTTTTTAATGGACTGTAAAGACATAACACAGTCTAAGCTCATATGACTTGTTAATTAAAGTCATAGTCAACAAGCGTAAAATTGTACACAGCCACCCAAAAAGGGTGAGCGTGCCAGTCTGTGCAATTCCACTTGCATTTTAAATCACATCTATTAATAGTCAACTTGTTTACGGAAAGCAGACCAGTAGAGCAGTTTAAAACTTTAATAAAAATTTACAGAGACTTTTTTTTACTTTTCCTTACCTTTCTCTTAACAAGTTACTCTAGGAGCACATCAAAGCTGGTATTGTCAGCTTGCCTGAAAACTGCTGAAAACCACCCACATTACCTGACTGTGGGATATTTTTTAAAATTGGTGTGTTTCCTGGAAGAAATCACCAGTTTAGTACAAGTCCAGAGCATTGCTGGTTATGAAGCTTGGCTTACAGAGGAAGTGTTCTGGGAGTAAATAGCCATTGGCTAACAAAGACAGTGTCCCATGACCTGCATCCTTCCCTTCTTCCAGCTATAATATGGAATTAGAGGTTCGTTGACTTTTGCATGTGGAATTAAAGCTTGGTTGCAAAATAATTCTGAGTGTTAACTTTGCAGAATGAAATCTTGTTTTATGGAGGATATATTTGTATCTGTTATAAACAATGTCACTTTTTGAAAAGACAAAAAATAGCATTACTACTCCAAAGTGGAAAATGACATTATTATTCACAGTGGAAAATGTCATTGCTGTGCTGATAGCTGTTGACAGGTACTTGTCGTGGCTGTGTGCTGTGATGTGCTAATTAGTCTGAAGTTCAATCAGATAGCATTTTGTGTTTTCATTTCAACTGCAAAACCACAGTATTTGTGACATGTTGACAAGTGTGTGTTTAATTGCTCTGTGGATATCTTCCAAGCTCATGTGTTTCCCGCTTGCTTTGTGAAGAAAGGTGTGTAATTAGCTCTCAGCCTGCAAGGTAGGTTGCTCATTATTGTATTTTCATTTCCTCTGCAGTGATAAATCCAGAATGGTGACACATGTGAAAACCCATCTTTGATGCTGAATGCTACCTCTACTGGATCGCAAAGGTGGAGAGTTCTGGCTGATTTTGCAAATCAAGGTCATGAGCCACCAATGGTAAGAGCTTCTTTTCTTCCTCAACTTCTCTCTGCCTCGCCTCCCTTCACAGGTCTAGAACCTAAAGAAAATTATCCAAATGAATCAGACATTAAAAATGTCACCATATGTCTTGGGGACAGTCTTAGCATTCGTACTGCTACAGGTAGTATCTGTTTTCTTTCTTGCTTATTTCCTTGGGACTGTGTTCATTTGTGTTATTGGTGTCAGAGTCATGATGTTCAATGAAGAAACAAGCCAAACCTTACAATTTCTCCAATCCAGCTCAATATAAGCGAATTGGGCAGATGGAACTGGAAATAGAGTTGAGCTGTCTCTTAGTCCAAAATTGCTTTTCCCTGGACTCAAGGGGGTCTGGGTCTAAACACCACAGCTGTTGACTCTTCAGGTGCAAAATGTACACCCATGTTTAGACACTGAATTTTGTCCCTTGTAGGTGATCAGGACAGATATTTTCTCCATAGAGCTCCTATTCTGCATCTGTGCAGGCCTGGATTCAGTGACTCTGGAACTGCCTCATGGTCCTGTCTCTTATGGACCTGCCCATGGTAAGGAGGCACTTGACAGGAAACTGAAATCAATATGAAAGTCATGTACTATTTTCACTGATGCTGAAGGTTGCCATGCTGGATCCTAGCGAGGAGAGCTTTGAATAAACCTACTAATCCGGATGAGATTTAGGGGGAAAAAGCATGAATATTACACACCCTTCTTCCCTTGCAAAGATGATCTTCAGTTGCTCCTCATATCTTCAAAAGAAGATGAAGATGATGGTCTTTAGGTGCACATATGCATTAGGTTGGCTTTAATAAGAATTTATTACATGCAATTATACAGAAATTATAATTGTAATACTTTGTTTTGTTGTTTTGTTTTGGGTTTTTCTCTCTTCCAAATACATTACATGTATTGTTTTAAAGACAGACAAACAAATATCTTTCCTCAGTTAGAAAATAGTTTAAATTAAGCTGTTTGTTTGTTGCTTGGTTAGCAGAGCCCTTAACCAGACCCAGGTGTGTTGAGGCTCATAGACACAAGAGCAGCCTGAAAGCTACCACTGTGCAGCCTGCTTTTTGTCCTTTCAGAAACTGTCTAGATTGGCCGCATCATTGTCCCTTGCAAAGTGATTCATACTTGTTGATACCCCACATGACAGGGAGAAATGATGAGCAGGTGGTAAATATCATTCTTGTGGCCTTTCCTACTCGATATGGAAGAAGCAGGCCAATGGTTGTAACTCATAGAACTTTCTTCTGCTCTCCTTCTCTGTACTGCCATACCCTCTTGGCTTGGCTTGCTGCTCTCTGTGGTCCGCCTGCCTGCCCCTCACGTGCTCCATCACAAGCAGAGTTTAAGCATATCTGTTTGAAAGAGAAACTGATTAGTTATGGCTGTGTGAAGGGGGGTGCAGGAGTGAGCCTTGTGCTTCTTGTGTGGTGTGCAGTGATAGAGCATTAACAATTTTAGGGTAATTTTAATGTTGAAGTACAGCTCTGCCTCATTAATTCTTGCTATGTTTAGAATTCAGAATAGCCAAAGTGTTTGAAGGATCAGTCAATCAAGCTGTTCTCTTCTCCCTCTTCCCCTTTGACTTTATAATTCTATGCCTTTCCTTATCTAAACCTCTTATGCTCCAAGCAAACTGGGAAGCAAAGCAGGGACTCATCTGAAAGGGGCAAACTTCGGGCCTGAATTTCAGTATGCCTTCCCTGTAACTTGAGCTGGAGGAGGAAAGGATCTGTAATTCAAGTTACAAACTTGAAACTGCTATTCAAGTTACAAACTTATGCAACATCACAATAAGCTTGCCAGGATCTTCCAGCGAAGAATGTGCAGCCATGTTTTAATATTTATAGCCTATATAAAAATACAGGGGAAATTATTTCATTAAAAACAGAGAAAAGGAGAAATAGGACATATTTCTCCTGCTCCTTTCTTTGCTAGTGCAAGGACCAGCCACTGTGGTAGTGAGATACACTCATCTGAGCCTTCTGCTTTTCTTTTGAAATGACCATAAAGTTATTCTGCTTTTCTGACTTCCAATGCTATTTCTTTAAGCATTTATTTTCTCCTCACAAGACTAAGTCAAATGGTTTTGATATGTAGGCTCTTACTCTGGTACTTGAGGGAAAATGCATTAATCTGTTTTCATACACTGATGTATTGGCAGTGATCACATTACAGATACAGACACTATTTCCTGCTCCCCCCCTGAAATGAGTATCTTGCAGTAGTATTAAGAAACATGAAAATTATTGCCATCACAATTGCCACAACTCTCATGTGGCATGTGCAGTTTAATGTTTTTATCTTGTTTGAAACTCTTTTACAGACTTAGCTCCCTGTCTTGTGTGTTTGCCTGTACTTACTAGGCAAAGACAGCAACTCCTGCTATCTGTACACAAGAATTATGTTTTCTCTTCCCTCCAGGCTGATGGAAGGGAGCCAGTTCAGGAGCTGTGGACTTTCGCTTATCTCAATTTTAAATTCATTTTATACCTGTAAGCTTGTAGATGTCCAATGTTGTTCTTCTGAGCAGCACTGTGCATGAAAACAGACAGGCCAAAGTGCCTGAATTTCCATGTACACATACACACAGAGCAAGAACAGGCAAACAAGCTTGGGATTAATCAAATTTTATCTTGAATGTGCTGCAGGAGAAGGAAATATTACTGCTATGTCAGAGCACTCAGGGTGAGCTGCCACACTCTGGAGATGGTGGGACAACAGAAACAGATAAATTGAAGTTTGTGCAGCTACAGCTTGTGCTATACCTGTTCTGCATATGAATGGAAAGCTTGAGTCTCTGCACTTAAAATTTTGGCACCCTTCCTGCATTTAAAAATTACTTTGTCAAGCCTTTCAGCTTTCTAAAATATAGCTACTGCTGTTCTCCAAATGGCTGAGAGATACAGGGGAGAAATGCCTCTCACAAGCCATTTTTGTGTCAGCATTTTGAGGCTGTAGTGGCCCAAGCACTGACAAACATTTGCCCTTTCAGGAGTGGACTGACTGTTTCTGGTCATGCTCCTGTCCTGGCTGGAGTGTTTGAGGAGGAGTCAGTGAAGGAGAAATCAGTCTGGCCTTTCTGGTTACCACCTGACCTGGCCACCTTTGTGCTGTGAGGATTCAGCAGTGCAGCGACGGACAACTCCCACCAACTACCCGATAGGCGAGCTGGCTCTTTCAAAAGTGAAGGTACAGACATTGCCAATATTCTAAATTGATTGTGGGTTTTATTGAAAAGGAAATAACCTTTACAGTTAGTCCTTGCCCTACATACAGTTCACTGGAGTTACTTCTGATGTTCCGAATCTGGCAGGCTTGCATTACATTCTGCCCCATAAATGACTGCTCTGTAGCAACTCAGGGTAGTTACAAACATATCCTCGTAAGATTTACAGGGTTTCCCTACAGAGGGTTAGGGGACCTTGCATATTTGGCTGTAATATTTTCCTGCCTCATAAATATTTAAATTGTTTGCTTAATGGCTGCATCAGCTTACTTTTATCTACATTCTGTTAACTCAGGCTTAACAAGAAAGGTCCTCATTGACTTAGGTCTAGAAAACAATATTTACTATGCAAAGTAATTTGAAGCCCATCTTTGCTTTATCAAGAAACTTGTTCAAACTGCTTAAGAGGTCTGGAAGATAATCCAGCTGTATCACATCTTGCAAATATTGAAGTAGAAAGATAAACTCAATAGAGGGTGTGGTTTGAAGGCAGCTGTACAACTGAGATTGCATCTGGATTCTTCTGTCCTAAGTCCTTGCAATACAGAAACCCCAGAAACTCTTTTCTCAAAAAAATTGCCAGGGGCAAAACCCAATCATAGCTGCAGTTGAGACTATTGAATAATGGGAGATACCTAGAAAATGTGATTGAGGCCCAGAGTTCTCAGCTGTGAAATTCAAGCACGGTTAGGTGTTAGGTGTTAAGTGAAAGAAATGGAGTTCAGCATGAACCTAAGCATAGGCTTTGTCTGAGTGTTATCCAGCTGCTGCCCATGAACCAACAGCAGATAAGTTTTTAAAGTAGCTTGATTGCATTTAATTAGGAGCTGGTTGTTGCAATTTTAACTTTTTCCAGTCCTATTCTTCAATAAAAATCTCAGTGGCACTTATACTGTAAAGGCGATGTAACATGTTGGCTAGTGATTTTAATTTATTTTTTCAACATTCAAAATTTATTTAGTCAAAAACAAAACAAAAATGTGATTATTAGGACACAAGATCTTTTGCATAGAAGTAATTTATTTCTCCACACACAATAAACAGCAGGTATGTGAGGATGAGCCAGCCCAAAGCTCAGTCAAAGGATGTAGTTACAAAGATGTGGTTTTCAGCTTAGATTTCTGAAAAGGCTCCAACTGAGTGGCAATGGTTTTATCAATCAGGTTAAAATGTGGGTTATTGCTAATGAAGGTAGCTGGGATCCTTTCAGCCACACCAGTACCTGATGTACCTGGTCTGAATTACTGATGCAAAAACTTGTACTTCAGATGAGGGTTCATCTCCCTTTGCTTCAGGCATCTAAAAATGAGCTTCTAATCAAAGTTAGCCATCAAGGTCCCTTCTGCAGCTATTGCAGAGAGAGAAAGGATGAGAGAGACACCTACAAAGGACCATCCTTCCCACTTTTCTTAGACAGGTGTCTTAAAAGGGAATGGTGGGTGAGATGACTTCCCTCGCCCTGCTGATGCAGCTATAGGCATCTTCTCAGAATCTGAGCCAAATATAGGCTAAGTTTGATAGAAAGCTCAACTGTAGCATAAGCAATCTTTGGACTGTCTGTCTCAGATATGAACAACATCCCAGGCTTTTGAGGCAGGATGACACTTGTGCTGATCTTGTACTAAGTCACTGTTACTTGCTATTGGACACTGAGTGCCTCAAGCATCACTTCAGAGGGAGCTGGCCCCATCATTGAGGGTCAGTGGCACACCCATCTGCATATTTAACTTTAATCAGGATGCTCAGAAGTGACAGGGAGGAAGGTCACAAACCTGTTCCCTGCTGTAGGAGCTGGGGAACTTACTTGTGTCTTTTGCTTTTTATTTTATTTTATTTTATTTTATTTTATTTTATTTTATTTTATTTTATTTTATTTTATTTCAATCTTCCCACCCTGCACACTTGACTGATGTTGAATACAGCCCATCCCTTGGGGAATGTAACTTTCATTTTTTAGTAGGGAAACGGTCTTGCAATCATAAAAAATTGATGGCTGTCTGAAGCAGCAGTTAATCTTGCCTGAGAACTGCATCATTAACCTACAGCACAACGTACACATTACAGACACGTTTATAAATGGGAGAGAGTGTAGAATTCAGTTTCTAATTTCCTTCTTGCGGAGGCTCATAAAACTCACAGGGAAAACACTGCCTCTGACACGTTGCCATGGCAGACTTCTCTGCTTCTACAGTTCCTTCCAGACGAAGGATTGCTCTCTGTGGCCATGTCAGTGGAGTAGACAGAAGAGAAACCTTTCTGCTGTTCCTTTTTCAGGTGGGTGACTTTGGTATCTCTGCAATGATGCCAGACATTGTGAGAAATATGCCTATCACCATGTGCAGCAGCCCAGAGCTGGATGCAAGTGACCTATAAGGCTCAGCGGTGTGAATTGCTGGCAACTGAGGTGTGAAGTGCCCAGCTTGTCAAGCTTTGGTCACCAGATGTCTTGAGTGGACCTGGACACCCAGGAAAATACTGTTTCTCATCCTCACTAGTTTCTGAGATGCTAATCAACTGGAATGTTGACTCTCCTGTCTGACCCTCTCAGCCCTCACAGAAGGCATTGGCCAACTCCACCATCTCAGTTAAATAACTTTGTGACCTGAAACAATAGGTGTGTCCTGAGCCTCATGTGAGCTCACATCACTAAGAATGGGAATAGAAGGTGGAGGACATCCAACACAGTGTTGGCTTCTCCCTGCATCACATTTACTGTAAGCAGTGGTTTAATATCTTCACCCACAGCAGTAAGCCCACACACGTATGTCCAGAAGGACCAGGTGCTCTGTCCAACTCAGGAAGACCTGCTCTGCATGGATTTCCTAGCTCAACACAGACATGTTGACTCATGACTGTCATTGTCCTACCTGTCTTCAAGCTTCACTTCTTCATCAGTGAAGAATGAGCAGCAGTTTTTCCTCTGTTCGCCTCTTTGTTCAGATTAAACAAATTCTATAATTTATACCTTTTGTAAACCTTACATTAAGCTGACAAAAAAATGAGTGAACTTGGACCAATTTGCTGTAGTCAATGACTGAGACCTGCTTCTTGTTATGAATTGGTAAACTTTTCTGTCAGGCGTTTTGAGTTTGAGCTTTTTATGAACAAAAGGATTTTTTCTGTATATTTCAAGTGAATTACGTCAGCTTTAAGAAAAAAATCACCATTTCACACATCCAAGTTCTTAGGTGTGTTCAGTCCATTTCAGTAATTCAGTGGTCGAGACACAGCTAAATTTGTCTAACTATGAATTCTCTCTGAGAGAATCCTATATCTTTGAAAGGGACTAGAAGGTCACAGCTGGCAGCCTGGTTCTTAGCTATTCCTAAATACAGTGGAGTTAGGGTTGCTCAAGAGGAAGCTTGTAACTTAGAGATAAAAAAGGAAAAGATTGCAGTCTGTGGCAAAGGAGGTGGTTGTGTTACAGCTGGGTACCTTAAGCAGTACAGTTCATTTTAGTCTGCCTGTTCTTCAGAGACAGTGACATTGGCTGGAACTGTGAAGAGTGAAAAGCAGTAGCTGAAAGCTTACTGCCAACAAACATCTTGTTGATCTGTGTGCATGCATCATTTACATATAACCTCAGAGGTGCTTCCTGGTAAGATGCAATCTGCTTGCTGTTGTCCTAACTTGAAAATGATGGCAACAGTACTCCAGTTATGCTGTGGCCCTAATATGCTTTTAAAACACATAGGTATTTGGACAAAAAAAAAAAAAAAAGACAAAAAAAAAAAAAAAAACAAAAAAAACCCACCAAAAAAATAAAAGCTTCCAGAGTCTGTTGAGAGCTTGTAATTGAATGCGTTATTTCTCAAGCATACTTCTAAAATTTCCACTCCTCCTTGTACACTCACTATGGAAATTAATTTGGTACAGAAAGGTTATTCTTGGCAATACAGAAATTTGTCTTTGGGACGTTTCATAGTGCAACCAGTCACTAAAACCAGACTTTGTTGTCCCAGCAGCATATCTGTAAACAACTGGCAGTGAATAGAGATCTTAGAAATACCACTCTTCCTAGTTTTTATTTTTTGTTTAGAAAGCAAACACACTGGAAAGATTTCTTTGCTCAGGAAAGGAGAGGACTGAAAGTTCTGGTGACAGCTGAGCTTAGCACCAGTAGGCAACTCATGAATTACATTCAGTTCGACTAATGCCCTGTGTACCTGATGTAAAGAGGCCTGCTGTTTAGCTGGACCACTCCTAAGCTGTGGGATAAATGTATTTTCCTTACATCCCCAGTTCACCCTCTTTAACCACTGACATATGTGTCTTAAGAGACTTGCATGTTAGAGAAAGAAACCTACAAGGCTGTGCCTACCAGTAAACAGAAGGGAGGGCCAAAGTGCCTTTTCCCAGCACATGCTTGTCAGGAATATTCTGGAGTCCTAGTGTGAGGCTGAAGGTTGTGGGGGCTACAACAACACAAACTAGACTGGGTGTCTCACACTGACTTGAGTGACTGTAAAGAGTCCTGTCATCCTGCCCTCTTACCTTGCCTTGTCTTGGTCTGTCTTGTTTCCTTAGCTTTTAAGTGCTGCAAGGAATAATACATACTTTTAACCAGGTAATTATGAACAAAGGGAATATTTTTCAATTTGTTGGAGTAATGGAGGCCATGGGAGAGTCCCCTTTTGAAGCAAATGTATTGAAGTTCTATAGAAGCATCAGAAATGGACTCAGCCACTGGAAGGTTAGTGTCAAAGCTGTGCTGGGAAGGCATGTGAAGTGTCACAAGAACAGAAGGAAAAGCCTTGAGTGCTGTGGGTTTTCTCCCATTCATCTCTGTTTTCAAAGCAGCTGAGGACATCTGAAGCTGGGCTTAACTTCTGCATTTAACAGGCTTTGTACTCTACATCTGTGTAAGTTGTTATCAGAAATTGGCATCGAAGGAAACTTAGAGTTTCTTGTCATGTGAGCATGCTTTGTGGCCCAGGGGCTTACTCTATCACCATCACAGCTTGCCATCTCTGCAGGGATGGGTCAAGTGCTTTTGGGCTCACTGTTCCCCACTGCACCCATTCGCCAGATCCTAAACAGCACAAGAAGATTAATTCCTCTTTCATGTTGGGATAGATCCTGCCATCTTTCAGCAGCAGTACAAACTCCACAGTCAGATCTTGCTAGGAGTCCAGTCTTGGTCAGATCTATGATAAATGGCAACTTAGAGGGTCCTGACCATCCAGCCTGGGTATTCTCTCCAGAGAGTGAATAAATTTGCTCTTGGCAAGGAGGGCTTCTGTATTGTAGATAAATATCTGCTAGAAACTAAACTGGGATGAAGCCAAAAATAACTACTGGAGGCTTAAGAGAGCCTGTCAGGATTTTGCCCTGTGAACCTTAACAAGAAAAAGAAAACTCTTACCTCACTCTGGATGGAAGCCTATTTTTCTTGTTACAAATTAAATAACAGTGACAGAAGTCTGACCTTTTCCACTCCAAAATCCAATCCCAAAGAAACAGAGTTACTGGAAATCTAATTTTGCCTTCGAGGCTGATTAATTATTTGATCATGCAAGTGTTGGCCAGCCAAACAGTTCACCTTTCTTGCATGGCTGCTGTTCCAGTTAGGAATGTCACCTCAGAGAATAGTCAGTTTAGAGTTTCAACTGAAGAGCTGTAGAGAATTTCACACATTAAAACTGGATTGACTCCCACACCTGTTTCTTCAGCAAAAGTAGGTGCCCATATAAACACAAAGAAACAAAGAGCTCTTGGAGGGGTGGGTGCTATAAACAGCTACCTAGATTGCTGGTAATATGATAGAAATCTTCCTGTGGTAGATATTTTACACAGTATCCCTTGGTTTTAAGCAACGTGTATTTGGGATCTACTACTACTCAAAATGTCTTGGTGACAGGATGATAAAGCCAAGTAGCTGCAAGTGCTGAAGGGAGAAGGCACTTCAGGCACAAGTCACTGGCAGGAGAACAGTGCTACAGCTCTAACACAGGGTGCAGTTAGGCAGAGCATGAGGCTGGGGGCCAGGGACACCCATGGAGCTGGCAGCAGGAGCTGCTACTTGCTCACATCCTCCCACTGCCTCAGATCAGGCAGTAGACCCTGCACCAGCCTGGAGTCGTGCTCTGCATGAGAGCTGGGCTGTGCAGTGAAAAAGAGCCACTGTGCTTGCACTCGGCAGGCATTCTGCCTATCCTGCAAATGCACAGGCTTGTTTGCATCATCTCTTCCTCCAAATGTGTAACACTGGCTGAAATAGCAATCTTTCTGACTTGCCATTATGGTTTTCTGCACTGCCAATGGGAAAGTGCAGGAAGATGCTTTGCATGCATTTGACATCCTACAGTTTTTGTGCCCAGAGGTTTTGCCAAGGGCCATTTGGAAATTTTGACAATTTTTTTGAGTTTTGAGATGACCTTCAGCCTTGCTATATGAAAGACCATGCATCATTGCTGGCCACACCACATACATGACTTCTGTCCCAGTCACTGTGCTCAAACATCTGGAAATACTTGTCCCTGAATGATAGTGAGGCACTGGGATAGATTATCCAGGAAGGCAGTATTATCTTCAGTGCTGGAAAGGTATTTAAGAAACATCTAGAAAACTGTCAGTCAAGCGTGGCATATACCAAGTTCATCCCTGCAAGGATCAGATCCTTTCCAGCTCTGCATGTGTGAATTCTATGTACAAAAAATTCCTAGAGCAATGTGGGCATGCCCACCGTAGCATGAGCATTTGCGTTGTAGCCTCTCTGCATATAAAATATTCTCTGGCAAGGAATGGCAATTCTGAAAAAAACTCCAACTTTTCAGAATAACCCTCTTTGTAACTTGTAACATCCATTTCAATGGCATTTCTCCATTTCTGCTGAGACAAGGGCTCATCTGTAGTTCAGCAGAAGCAGTCTATGTTATAAATACTTTCTTTCCTCCTGCCAATAGGTAAAGGTGGAAACAGCAAACAGGTTGAGAAAGGCATTTTGTTAAGAGTGTGTTTCTCAGTATGACAACGTGGTTTGGAGAACATTCTGTTTATGAAGAGTGCTTTCTCTCAAAGGGGAGTATTTGCCAGGGAGAATAAAATACTCTGGTGTGGACTTCTCCCACACTCCTTTCTGTGTCCAGAAGCTCCTACATTCCAGTTGTCTATTTTCCCTTCTACCCCTCTCTATTTGTGGCTTCTGGGCAAACCTCACTCATCTGTTCTGAGTTCAGGTTAAATGTAGCAGAACATAAAGCTCCAGCACAGACTGGAGACATTCCTTGTCTTATGCATCTCTTCCTGATCTCTGCAATGATCCTCTGACAAAAATGCAAACAAGAAAACGTTTTCAAAGGATTTGTGATGTCTGGGGCAAAAAAGAATTTCCAACCAGCCGCCTTCATCCCACCACCTGTCAAAACTCTCCCAAAAAGGCCACAGGGGTGATCATATTTAAATTAGTAGTAACAGAGGAGGTTTACTCTGAGGTTACAGAAAACACCCTTTTTCTGTAATTCCTTTTTCAAGCAGTACATGTGACAGGAAGGCCCTTACCGCTAAAGCAATGCCACAGTACCTGTTAAGGAGCTTGGTAAGTGCCTTTGGTGGGGGGCAGCTGAAACACGGTGTTGTGGGCAGTCTACTTCGGCCAGGGCCTGGTTTTAAAATTTAGGTGAGCATAAGATTATTGGTGCTGCACCAGTTTTGAGATGCCCTGGGGTGACATCAAGGACCATCTGAGCGTATTTATCAATACAAAATGACAAAAAAGAAAAGACAGGGTAAAAGAAGCTTTTACTGTAAAGCTTTACAGAGACCTTCAGTGCAGCATTGTTATCCCACTGCTTTAGCAGCTTCAGCCTTTGTCCAAGCAGAAGAAAGTTCTCAGGTCTTCACTGCTGCAAAATACCACTTCGGTAAAACAAGCAGAAAAAGCTCCTGTATCGCTGAAACAAGCTTCAGGTTGTGGATCATTATTTTGGGCAGGAAGGAGAAGAACACAGCTGAGATTATTTTTTTCCCCTCCCTTTTTCCTTAGTTCAATCTCTTCCCCCAGCAGTTCAGATTTCAGGAGAAGCCTTTAGGTGAACAACACTGAAGTACTGGCTGTTTTCTCCACTTCTTGGAGTGGAGAAAACTTGGTGGTTCCACTTCTTGGTGGTGGGACTCCTGTGAGTTCCTTGCAGGACAAGATGCCAGTGGCCCTTGGCTGCCAGCTCCCCTCTCAGGCTGGTTATCCCACACTGATGAACATCCAGGAGCAGAAGGTGCCCAGCACTTCCTTCCTGCAGGCCTTTGTCCACAGTGTGGTGTCCCTACCCAAAGCCACCTGGTCACAAAGTCATCCCACTCATGCCAAGAGGCCAGGGACAGACCTGCTATGGTTGTCTCCACCAGGAGCTTGGAGATCTGATGGTGGCAAAGAATATCCCGAGTTAGAAGTAATCCACAAGGATCATCAAGGTCCAGCTCCTGGCCCTGCTCAGAACAGCCCCAAGAGTCTCACAATGTGCCTGAGAACATTGTCCAAACCCTCCTTGAACTCTGGCAGGCTTGTGGGGCGTGTTCCAGTGACCAAGCAGCTTCTGGGTGAAGAACCTTTCCCTATCTCAAACCCAGACGTCTCCTGGCACAGCCTCAGGCCGTTCCCTCGGCTCCTGTCACGGTCACCACAGAGCGGAGATCGCTGCCTGCCCTGCCCTCACCCTCGTCAGGGTGTTTCAGACCCTCAGTCTCCTCTTCTCCAGGCTGAACAAGCCAAGCGGCCTCAGCCCCTCCTCGTGCGGCTTCCCCGGGGCCGTTCCCCAGCCCCGCGCCGCTGCTTTGGGGTAAAACCCCCGAAATTCCCGATTTCCTGAGGCGCCAGGCCGGGCCGTGCCCCTCAGCGCCGCCAGGTGGCGCCGCCGCTGCGCGGCCCGGCCCTCCCGGAGCCCCGGGAAAACAACACATCTTCAAATGATTGTTTTTTAATTACTAATGAACTCCTAATTCCTATACGAGAAAGTACTAGGGGGAAAAAAAGACAGTAAGAACTTTTCTTTATTCTGACTTATGGGTTTATTCATTTTACCAGAACATACATGCTTTCTTTTGTACTAGAAAATCTTAACTTCCACATAATCTTAGGAACTGATGCAGTGATTCAAAAGGAGCTACGTTTTAACACACAAAAAAATAATTATACCTTAATTTATGAGAATGATGGTTAGTTGGCTTCTCTTTTCTATAACAATAGCATGCACAAAGAAGTTTCTCTCCAAATTTTCACTGACATCTTCTTTGTATGTATCACATCAATGCATCTTGGCGATGTGTTGCCTTTCTCCTTGTTACCAATGATAAAAAGGACATGGCCATAAACTTAAACTTAGTATTAAATACTTGTGCAGGCCATGTGCCACCTCCTCTGTGCCTCACTACACCTCCATGGGCAGGAAACCCTGCTGTCTCCTCTGACAGTAGGAGCAGTGTGGGTTTGACTCACCTCCCACATCTCAGGGCAGAAAACCCAGTTTTGTCTGTGCCTTAAACTGTTCCTGTTACAGCGTCCTTACAGAGGAGGAGGAAATTGCAGTTTAGCAAAAGGCCACCCAGTTAGCTGGGATCCTGGGCCTCCCTACTGGGAGAACGTAGGGGAATTCCAGTTCCAGCAGACGAAGCTCTGTGTAGGCAAGAGTGGGGGGAAAGGAAGTTAATTTTCAGGCCTGAGTCCTTATTTTCTATTCCTAAGAGACCTAAGGGACTCTGTTTTTCATTGTGGTTTTCATTATATGTAGGATTGGCCCTGGGAGCCTACAAAAATCCCAAGTGCCTTAAGGCTATAGAAACACCAGGCTCTCCATCCTCTGTGGGAATCTCTTCAGTAAGCCAGATTCTGCAGCTGATGTTCATCACCGATTTCTCCCTGAGTTGCACTCAGGACTTCCCAGACTCAATTTGTAAATGTGTATGTGCTTGAGGGCAGAAGAGAGAAGCTTAACAAAGAGTTAAATGAGGGGGCAGCACAGATGTCCTTACTTAATGTGGATCTAGCATAGCACCCTCTCGGACTGCACGGGCATCACTGCCCAGCAGCTTTCCCTTTCCCCTCTGCTGGGAGAGAAGGGCAGTCCTTCTGTCCTGATGTGCTCTCATCTTAAGCAAAGTGATGGCTGCAGCAGCTGCTGCTCTGGGAGCTGCCATGGCTGCCTGCCCCGGGCTAGGCAGGCTGAGTTGGTGTCAGGAATGTGCTGAGATGGTCCCTTGTGAGGAAGCCAGGACTAAAGCTGTCTGGGGTGTTGTAGGCATCAATCTGCAGCTGATATTCAGGAGAAGAAAGGGGATTAACCAGTAATACACAATGTCTGGAATTGCTGGGGGAAGAGAGAGTTACCTAATCCTCATCCTTTACCTGGAACTCTGTTACCTAATCCTCGTATTTTACCTGGAGCTCTGTGCATCCATACACTGACCCATGGTCCCCTGCACACTGTAAACCCACTGGGAGAGGAGCTGCTTTTTCATTCAAGGTGTGTCCAGTACGAGATTCTGTGGTGGGCTTTTTCACTGGTTAGAGGTCCGTAATGACACCATGGCTAATTAGCAATGATGGCTAGTCATTGCAAAAGCAGGGAGTGGAGAACGCATTCAAGAAACGTGTTGGAGAGTAGGTGAGACAGATCATAAAAAGCTTCCCAGCTGCTACTGATTGTGGGTGATACTCAAACAATGCAAGGAGGAAGGTGGCAGCTTCTGCAGGAGAAACAGCTACAGATAGCACAAACAAGATCATTGGGATGGAAACATTAAAATGCTGTATTCTGGCTTGCTCTCCCACTTTTGGTTAGGCCAGAAGTCTTCCTTCTTTCCTGAAACATTAGTAGCCCTTCGTGACAATACTCATTTTATCTGTACTTCGGAAGTGAACGAGCTGAGGCACAGAAGATGAAGTGCTGGCCTTATGTAGCATCTTTGTAGTGGAGGTAGAAGCAGACTAGAAGTCTGCAGGTGACAGTACTAGAAATAGTACTAGCCTGCTTTCTTCTCTGGGGAAGAAAATACAGCACCTGGAGGGCATGATGGTAACGTATCACTCTGTATGAAGAATAGGGCTGTTCCAGAATTGGAGGTCCTCCTAATGTGTACTCAAAATAAATAATTTGCCTATAAGTGAGATGGAGAAACAAAGAACTGCACCAGCTCACCTTTGAAAAATTGCCTTTATTAGACCAGTCTTGCTAAAATTGCTGGGAGTAACAGATTCTAAAATTGAGCTACTGAA
The DNA here is from genome assembly GCA_013397155.1 of Irena cyanogastra. Classification (NCBI taxonomy): domain Eukaryota; kingdom Metazoa; phylum Chordata; class Aves; order Passeriformes; family Irenidae; genus Irena; species Irena cyanogastra. The sequence continues at coordinate 763,401 of VWZV01016208.1, forward strand.
TTAGTCTCAAATGGAAACTGTGACAGCCAGCCTTAAAGTGGAGAAAATTGGATTTAAGAATTGCACCTTGGGCATAGCAGGATGTCTAGGAAGTTGCCGTGCTGTAGCTGATGAACTTGTATGGAGCATGGATTTCACGCTGGTGAATAGCAATGTAGTAAATGTTCTACAGAAACGTTATGAACCCAGGCTGGAGAAAATCCCTTTAAAGAGGTGACCCAGGTGAGAAAATGCCTTGTAGACATCCCTTGTGAGCAAACTGCAGCCCTGGAAGATTACACTCTCACAATTGCGTGTGGTATGCTCCCAGCCCGTGGGGAAGGAGGCAGGAAATGGCCTTTGAAACAGAGTAGTGAGAGTGGAATCAGCATGTCCTTTTGCATGATTTCAGCTGTGCAACAGCATTTCCAGGGTCAGGGCTCAGTGACAAGGACTCTTGAAGGAATGCACCTCTGGTAGATCAGGAAGCCCTATGGCAATGACAATAGCTATGCCCTTAGAGCATGGTAGGTTCTGGCTCCAGGGGACAAGGTAAGGAAAAGGTGAAGGTAGGCGTAGAAAGTTTTGAAAGGGGCTGAACATTTAAATAAGTTAGGTCTAAAAGGTTTTCTGGAGAAGACAGTAAGGTTTATTAAGGTCCTTCTAATATTAGCTTGCTTCATTCACACAAAGGGAAAAAATCCCAATTACCCAATTCAGAAATTATGGTGTCTGGTCTTGAAGAATGCAATTCTTTAAGTACTTTACATGGAAGAAGAATCTCTTTGAGAAATACTTGTGAGCAGCTTTGCTTGTTGGGGTGGAAAGGGGCCAAGGGTTTATAGGAGTAACACCCATAGGCACTAACACCCAAAAGGCATTATGGCAAAAAAAAAAAAAAAAAAAAAAGCCCCTGCCTTTAGCAATTCTAAAAAACAAGATTTTTTTTTACAATGGATTTTCCTACTGATATGGTGTATATAGCAGCTTTGTGGTATTAAACTAAAGGTTGTTACAGGTTTCTCAGAGACCTATACTGCACTTCTCCATCTGCCTACAGGTTTCTGTCTGGTGTCAGGATCCTTTTTAGAATGCAGGAGTCATTCTTGGCACTAGCTATTAGTGTACTCCTTAAAATAATCAAGTGAGGTCACTCTGATTTGGTTTTTAAATTCTGGAATATAAATTCATAATTTCCACATTTTGTAGTTACTCTGTGTTAAAGAGTCCACATTCATTGGCAAGCCCTGAGCAGAATCCTGGGCTAGCTGACAGTTTCAGTGAAGATTTTCGGTGCACCTTGGGTGATTTAACTTAATCCATCTTCCTGTTTCAGCTCCTTATCGGCAAGATGGAGGTGATAACACCATCCCATAGGAGTGACATGGGGATAAAGTAATCAAGAGATTGTGCAAGCATTACTGTACTAACAACCACAAAATACCTAAGATTTCTTATCTAAATATGAAGGTTAATTGCATTCTTCAGAGGTAGCTAGCTTGCATTCTTTTTAGCTGATAAAAGGGAGCATGCTTCCTCCAGTTTCAGACCACTTATCAAGAATGCAGTTGTACAGTGTTGGACTTCCTTTCAGCTGCAAAGCAATTGCCATGGACATAGCATGTGGGTATGTAATGATCTCCAAAACACCAAGGGTTGGATTTCCAACAGAGCTGCACACTCTAAACGAAGATTTGACATTTTCTAAGGGATTCATCTCCCATTGAGAACAAGAAGAAGCTCTGGGAGCTTAAGCGCTTTTGAAAAAAAAAATCTGGCCTCTGTGCAGGAGCTAAGCTTTCTTAAGACTGAGAAAAAACAGCTGAAGGGTGTGTGAAATCAAACCATGAATGAGCTCGGAGCAGTGGCACCCTGTGACCTGGCTGGTGAGTGGACTAGTGTGAGTGTAATGTGCATACAGACAGTGAGAGAGAGAATTATCCCAGAACTGATGGGGCACCTGGATCAGAGTTTCAAAGGTTAATATGCTTGTCAGAAGACAGAAGTTGGTCTCTACTGGCAGCAATAGCTCTTCAAAGCTCTCCTGACTATTTGTTTTACCAAAGCTGCATGCAGCAGCATTGTACTTTTCAGCCATACATGCGGCCTTTAAGTCTTAATCCTGTTCTGACTAGGGTCAAATTCAAAGGCTTCTCCCTGCCCCATACCATTAAGCTTCTGATACGACTTTTATTGTGAGGCAGTCAGGCATTATACCAATTCCTGGGTATAAAAATGCACAGCTACATTTTCCTATTATGAGAGGCCTCCTGCTCTGTTCACACACACTGGACACCCTGCAGAAGTTTTTCACTTTTGGTTGGATTGAAGAGCTTTGAAACTCTCCAAATGATGATTTTTTTTCTGTTTCTCAGTCATTGCTTTTGTGCTCCTGTTCTGAAGCAGTCTGTCACAGATTTGCTGGCATACCAGCACACATTGAAGCGTAGCAGTTGTTCCTTTGCAGCACTCTTGCCTTGGAGCTCTGCATCCTAGAAAAGGACATGTCCAACCCTCTCCTTCTAGATGGTCTTCTGCAGAGGGAGCCAGCTTGGAGCAGTTGGAATTAGTGTGGTATATTACACCTTCTGTCAGATAATGGGTCCCTCTATGAGCTTCTGTAGGAATATAGGTTTTCTGTGGACTTTGCCCTCAGTTTCTCTCAGGTCTGCATGGATCCTCCCCCCAGACACTGCTGAGTTTTAAGGCTATGTAATTTTCGGGGGAATGTTTGCCATGCCTATGCTGTCAGCTTTGCTTCCAGCTCTGTGTCTTGCCTTGAAATTCTGATGTTCTAGGCTGTATGGAGGAGTGTGAATCCACAATCCAGCTGTGGATATGTTCCTAGGTGAAATCCCTGCGTCATAAATGGGGGAGGCCTCCAAAACACCTTCCTAGAAGAGATTAATTCTGTTAAACGGTGGTAATGCCTGTCTCATATATGTCGGTGAACACCTTAGCATCAGCCACATTGTCCCTCTTCTCCACTCACCTTACACCTGTGTGCAACTCCACCCTCTACTGTGCTCCCCAATGCCATTTCACAGGCAATACCACGGAAGAGAAATCAAGCTGTGGGGAGCAGCTGTGTTCCCTCTGTTGTGCAGGAAATCCAGTTTCATCTGAGGGCACTGGCACTGAGGTTTCTCTTCTTTTCTCTGTCCCAGTCAGGTGCCAGCCTCAGGTACATCCCTTGCTTGTGATCTTGGCAGAAGATCCAGCCCAACGTGCGTAGGGGGATTCTGACTTCGCCTTCTTCTCTTTGTAGCTGACGGGTTTTAAACTGAAATGGGAGACATTAAACTAACTCCTATTTGCCTTCTGCCTAGGGTAACTGGAAGATTAATATTTTGGTTGAGAATGTATTTTATGCTAAATACAATATTTTACTAGACTTGAAAATATAGAAGAGTTTAAACGTTTTGCTTTTTAGGTTTTATGTGCAATAAAATGATGACTGGTATCAAATAGGTGTAATTTAATTTTTATGTGACTGTTTCTCCCTCTCCAATTCTCAAATAAAATGCTCAGCACCTTTTAAAAAGCCCACCTGCACTAAGAGACTGCTTTTTGTTGGCCTCCAGAGCACTAGTTTTAATTTGTTAACAGGAAAATATCTTTTGAAGGAGGATTATACCAGCTAAGAGATGTTTTTAGAATGGGAGACAGAAAGTGAAATTGCAGGCAATGAACTCCTGGAAACATACTCAAGTATGAGATAAATAAGTGCAGCCTTAATCATGCATTCTCTTCTGCAATGTGTTTTCAAAATGTTTACATTCTGCCCATTTTGCTTGCTGCACAGAAGAGGTCCTTCAGCCAGACCATCCTGTTGGCTCTTGTGCTGCAGCTAGCAGGAAAAAACAGAATTGCTAATGCTCTTTATAAAGGTGGTTTAGATTCTCTCAACCATTTGGTCCTGCTCGTAGGAATCCCTCTGGCAGATCTTGCTCTTAATTCAGTCCAAGGTGACCTTCCTCCCCTACTTTGTTAGTCAGCAAGTCCAGGACTCTGTACAGAGAGGAGCCTAAACATAGGTACATGGAAATGCAGATGAGGGAGTTGAGTTCAACAAAAGGAACCTGGTCTGCTCCTGGAGCCCCCCTTTGAGAGCTACAAAAGGCAGAAACTTCACTATGGGGTCTCCACTGGCCATGGCCATGAAATAAAGTCATGGAAAGGGACAAGATGCAAGGTGCCAGCCTCTCCTTCAGGACTCTCTGAGGATGGCTCAGCACCCTATTCCTTGTCAGTCTTGAGCGTCTCTGAGAATAGGAAGATTCCTCTGTGGAGTTAAAACATCCAATTCCTTTCATAGATTTTCTTCTGAGAAGCTTCTGATATACAGTTGTGGCAGCATTGTGTTACTTGTATATTACCTGCTTTTCTTACATGAGGATTTGCTGAATGAAGTGTATTTCCACGTTCTTTGAACAGTAAAACCCTGGAAGCCATCTTCTTTATTCTCAAAGGATATATACCCCCACAACTCCTACCAATATAAATAAGGTTTCAAATAGTTAAATATTGCTGAACTGAGCTTATAGCATACAACAAATAGTAAAAAAACCCCAAAACCTAACATTTTTTGTGGCTGTTTAAATGGCTCAAGTAGACCATCTGCTTCTGAAACAGCTCATGTATTTCTGCTTCTGGAACTGCTCACGTATTTTTGGATTTGGTTACAAACTGACCACAACATTGCAAGCAGCACTCATCTGTGGAGATATCTGTTTTTATACACAACATGAGACTGGCAAGAGAGATGTGTCTAATCAGTCAGACAGAATGTCATGAAGTCAGACAGGAATGGTACGACTCCAGCTGGAACAGCCATGTCCTTGTAATTTCACTTCACTACCACTTAATTTGTATAAAATAGGGAAAATTTCAAATGAATGTTACCATAATGGGAGAATCTAATGAATCCTTAGTTTAGGGCAAAATAAAGCTGTCCCTCTAAGATGACTTCACTTTAGCCTCCTGTGATTCACATGGGATGTGGAATTACAGCATTTGTTCTTGAACTGAATTATGGATGAGGCCCAAGACTAACTGACAGCTCAGTTATTTCTTCCTGATGCATTTCATTAATAGCCCCTGAACCTCTCACCTCTATGAAATTGGCAGCTAGTGAGGGGCCTGTAAGAGGCTAATTGCCTCCAGAGTCAATTGTCCTGGAGCCAATTGTTAATCTCCTGGTGTTAATTGCCAAAAGCAGGGGAAATCAGGGTAGGCAGGGGGCACAGGAGCTGCATGCATATTAGGGCTGTGTAGTGAAATGCAGGTGTTCTGCTGTGCTCCATGCCACCATGCAGAACTTAGCGAGCTGGAAACATAATGAGGCACAAGCTGAGTGTAAATCCTGCATGTTTTGCTGCATTTTTCATTCATCACCTTCAGATTACTATTCTATGAGGGAGCTATAAAGCAGGTGGTGTGGAATCTGGGCTTTCAGGAAGTCAAATAGAAAGTACCAAGGATCTAACTGGGTTGCCTGTACTACCTGATGTTCAGATAACACTAGCAGTGTTGTGATGGGTTGGGAAAGAAAAAGAATGGAAGTGTAGTTGTATAGTTTAGTTCTCTGTTTTGCCATGGCTTTTCAATGTGATGTTTCTAGACAGAAGAGTAAATTTAATCCTAGAGATAAATGAATCTCTGAAACTCTTCTAGTAGCTTCAGTTGAGTTGATCCCATCTCCATAAAGATATGTCTATAATGTGTTTGACTTGTGCTTTTGCATCTGCATTTCTAACATTAGATGACTGAGTACCTTCCTGAAAAATAGAGAAAACTGTGTTACTTTATGGATAAGCTAGGATGCATAAACAACTATTAAGTTATGTAGACTCAAAATATATGCAAGTTATGTTTGATAAGATACCTATTATGCACATAATCTGTTGAAAAAAAGCCCTGCTTGGCTCCTTTTTCAGTCTGTCAGACTGGTGACTTTTGAGCATCCCAGTTTACAGCTTCTGTCTAGACTATGGTTTGACCTTTTGTTCCTGGTGTCAGATGGTGACTTTCAAGACCTCAAGTCTGCTGCTGTTGGGCAGTGATGGAAGTGTGTATTCTGCTAACCTGAGCAGCTGGAACATCTGTTGGGGGAATAAAACCATCAGTTGTTTGTCTGGATGTTTGAGTGATAAGAGAATATTTGGTTGTGGGGCTTTGCCAACGTATTTGACAAATGTTTTATCTCCCAGTTTACAGTAGAATTCTTTTAAATAAGTACAGATTACTTTAGATATTTTTTTTTAATTTGTATTTTTTTAACCTAGGATGGGGGGAAGAAAACAGAAATCTTCTGTGGCTACTATACATTGTAATGGCCATTTTGCAAACTAGTGGCAGCAACAATTAAGTTAGCTTACAAATTCCAGTCTAGAAACTGACTGCATGACTCAAAGAGCTGAGAAACATTTGAAAAAAATAGCCCTGAAGATTTTTTGGATGCTGGTGGCATGAGTGGAAAAATAAAGGAGGAGGTAATATTATCACATTGATAGTGCTATGGTTAGTGAGCAGTGTAACAGTAACCAATTCGAAGAGCACCTCTGTTTTGATTCGGTTTTCATGTTGGCTGCAAGCTGTACTTTTAACACATGATGTAGATATGCTGAAGAGCCATCTACAAAGCTCTACCCTTCAGCATATTTTTTTCTCTGTGTAATATAATGCGCTAACATATGTAGGAGCTGGGAATGAAAGAGGAAATAAGCTTTGTGACCTAGTTTTATACACAAATTAGAAGGCTTAATTTGAGGCACAATCATTTCATCAGGTGTGTGTTAATTGGCAGGATGATTGGGTCCCTTGAGAGAGAATTTAATTTTGATTTATTTTTCCCTGCCCTAACTGCAAAGCTACTTGATATTTGCTTCAGTACACGTGAATTTGGCACCTGTAGCTAGCATTGTGACAGATAGAGGTAGTTACAAAAATTAACATATAAATTTATAAATAAAGTAATGAAAAGCACAACTGCAAAGATAAAGCTAAAGGAGGGCCTTGCCACTGAACACAGTTATTAAAGAAATGACCTGTTTTTCTGTTCTTCCCTCAGCTCTGTACCTTCTGGACAGCCCGAAACTACTGAGTTATATAACATCAAATCAAAGCAACAAAGTTGCAGATATTTTAGGGGAATCTCTTCTGTGGAAAGGAGAGGAGATCCTCTTACAAGGGAGCTTCTCTCATTGTCCCCAAAAGTGCAGCGAAGTACTGTCACGAGCCTTTGCTTGCTGCCCAAAGAGGAAAGGCAATCTCCTAGCCCACTACAGGATATTCCCTCCTCCCTGAGGATGAAAGCCTCTGAGACCAGCAGCCCTCAGAAACACAACGGTGGCTGCCTGCCCTTGAGGACCTGTGAGTGCATTTTTACCATAAAGGCTTGTACGCCTCAAGGAGGACTCTGCCTTCAGTGCTGGAAGAAACCTGGGGTCGGCCTTCAGGAGCTCTGCAGGGAAGCAGCCAGCCTGAGAACACTGGAAGCACTACTCCTACTGCTGAGAACTTCTGCAGGAAGGGATGGTGTGGTTCTTCAGCCTCCAGCCTGGGATTTGTGCCAGCGACACACAATGCTACTGTTCGGTTCTGTAAAGCCTCAAATTTCATTTCAGTAAAAGTTGTGTTAATGTATATCCAAGCTGTGCACACGCTGCTAAAATCCACTTCTCTAAAGTGCTTTCTGGTCATGGTTTATATTCTCCTTAGAATGAATTACAGATGTTTTGTTGTTTGGCTATTTTTTCCCCTTAATCCCATCAGTTACATGGTGGATGAGCACGACGTGGTTTGAACTAGGTCTGTTAAATTTTTTACAAACTGGTGGTAACAGGGGAAAAGGAGGGGAAGAAAGGTTTATAGTCCAAAGACACAAAGGAAGATCATATCCACTTCCTCAGTGGATTGAATTTATATGTCCAAGTTTTGGCAGCAGGAGAGCTGTGAGAAGAGACCGGGGCTGGCCCCACGCTGGATATAGCTGGCTCTAAAACACACCCACTGCTGTCCAAAGCTGAGCTTACCAGGGAGGCTGGTGGCACCTTGATGGAAAAGTGTTTAAGAAAGGGTGAAACATGCTGTGTAGCAGTTGAGAGAGGAATAAGTAGTGTGAGAGAGGAATAAGGCAAAAAAACCTCAACAAAATAACAGCCCTGCAGGCACTGAGGTCAACGAAAAAAGAGAGGGAGGAGGTGCTCCAAGCACTGGAGTAGAGATCACCCTACAGCCCATGGAGAAGGCTGTGCTGAGGCAGGTTGTCCTCCTGCAGCCCATGGAGGATTGAATCAGAGCAGATATCCACTGTGCAAGATCCCATGCTGAAGCAGTGGAACAGTGTGAGGAGGAAGGACAGGCAGAGAGGAATTGCTATATGAACTGACCACAAACCCCATTCCTCCATTCCCCTGTGCTGCTTGGGGGAGAGGGAGGTAGAAGAGTCAGGAGGTTGAGCTGGGAAGAATGGGATTTGGGGTGAAGGTGAGGTTATTTTTTTTTATTTTGTTGAGGTTTTTTTTGGCTTGTTTTGTGGGGTGTTTTTTTTTGTTTGTTTTTTAGTTCTGTTTCTGTTTCTCACCACATTAGTTTATTTCTAATTGGCTATAAATGAATTGGCAGAGGTTGATGTTCTCTAAGAAAATCTCACTCTCCCTAGTGATGCCAACAGCTCAATTGTATGGGACCATTTGCAGAAAGGGCACTCTCTCAGTAGAAGAAGATCAGTTCCCTTTTCAATAGCCTGCGTTTGAAGCACTGTCATTCAAATGGAATCTCTACCAATAGTTGTTATTTATAAAGTAATTTCAAAGTGTTTTTATAAAGTGATTTATAAAGTATTTGGTGTCATTGAAAGAAGATGGTTTGAATTTGCATTGACAGAAAACTTTCTTCTTAGGGTTAGCTGTATGTTTTTGGGGGAAAAACAATGTGCCTTTCAGGATGCATTTGCAACATTATTTGATTTCCCAGTGAAAAGGGAACTAATGCAGATTTGAAAGTCATCAGTCATAATCTTCTGCAGACCAAACTATGCATATGCATTCTCTATTTGTTTTGCCTAAACACTGACTGCAAGAGAATAATGAGGCACCATGAAGCCTCCAGAAAACAGTTCTGTTTTGTGGTGGTTTTTTGGGGTTTTTTTTATGATGAATCACATGTAGCAAATGGTCATTCTTCTTCCCGTGCAGGGCTGGGCAGACAGCTTAATGGTATTTGCTCCTCATCAGCCTTTGACAGATGTTATAGAGTCAATATGGATATGTTATCCTAGCTCATCTCCAGGAAGAGATAAGCTGTGATAGAATTATGGCTCATGTTTCATAAATCAGATCTGAAACCATACCAGAATGGATCAAGAAAATGTACTGTAGCTGCTGCTGTTGCTCTGGAAGACATTGTTAACTTTCTGTTCTGAAGAAAGGTGACATAAATATCCCTTCTTGCCTTCTAGACTGTGGAAGGATGACGTATCAAATTACCAGAACTGGGTAACCTTTCTAATTGTGTTAATTTTTCTTAATATAATTACACTAGTGGCAAGCCCAAACTTTTCCTCTCACATAGGCCAAGGTATACTTCACTGTTTCAGCCATGGTTTTCCATAGTCACCTCTCAACAGGGTTTATAGATTCTCTTTGCTGGAGCTAAGAAGTGTCCTCCTCTGCAAGCACTTCAAAGCCCAGTTGAAACTGTAATTCCAGCGTGGGCAGTTGGTAAGAACAGGGAGCCACACCAGAGGGCAAAGGTAAGGGGTAACTCATTACACAGATGTGACACTTGTGGAGTGATGGATGTGTGAAGTGATTTGGAAAAATGTCTTTTCAGGTTGGATAATATTATTTCAACAGCTGCTGTGTGATTTATTATCTCTGTTCCCTCTCCTGTAAAATCACCTAGACATCCTTTAAATAGAAAGAGTCCCTGAAGTCACACCTTTTAATTGAGAAGGGATGGTGAAAGAGAAAAAAAACTAGCATTTCATTAGCTCTAGAAAATGCTTTTCTTTTAAATGTGCTTCTTATAATCCCATAGTGTTTTCCAGTTAAGCACCTCGTAGCACTTCCCAAGCCTAAGGTCACTGTAGTGTAGGCTGAGAAAAATCCTACTTGTATGTACAAATTTCTGCCTCTCCTCTTCAGTGTGTTGATTTTTAGTAGTGCAGTTGTCCTTTGGGCACAAAACCCACCTTGTTTTCAGCCTTGGATCTCTTTTTAACATCTATACTTCTAGTGGCTTCAGTGGATTTTTTCTCCTAGTGCAAAAGTCAAAGGAGTGAGACACAGGAAAAGCATAACAACATAAGAGGTATGTAACATTCCACTTAATGCTGTTGACGTGCTGTTGATTTTGGAAATTATTCAACACATTTAAGCAAACAAATCAAATACATGTGTAACTTGAACATGTAGTAGTTATACATGTAAACTAGAATGAAAAATTGCATTGAACTCTTTTCACTACTGAAAAATAGCAAAGAATTTTTACAGCATCTGTTGACTTAAAATGGTCTTCTGAACATGTTCCAGGTATCCAAAAAGGGATACCTGTCTTCAGTTTTGGCATAAAAGGAAAAGAAAAGAGAAAACTCTATCTCAAAGTTCCATATTTCCATGCAAGATTTTAGTTTCTTATGATTGTCAGAAAATTGGGTGATACTTTTATTGGGAAATATTTTATAAATAAAAATGTTTATATTTGTATGTAGTTTGATTTTTTTTTTTGTTTTTGGTAGAAAAAATCTAGGAAATGAGAGGACATATTATTGACCTAGAAAAACCTCTATTGAGATTAACATGGTCAAATACAATGAAAAATCAAGCTCTCATTTTTGACTGTAATGTAGGTGAGAAGATAACAGGACACAAGCTGAGCATTAGAGCACAGAAAACATGAAATTTGGCAGCATTTCCTTCAAAAACAAAAGATTTAGAAGGCTCTGTTGGGATTTGTTTCACCTAGCTGTACAGTATAGGTGTCTGTATCAAAGCCAGACATCCAGGAGCTTTTCAGTCAATGGGGCACTTTCAGGGCATGTTTCACCTCATTGCACTTTGGGTGTCTGAAACAGGGCAAATTAATTGTGTCATGTAAATGTGTTTTCAGCTGACTACCCATGTATCGACATTTGACCGGTTGGAGACCAGATGGATGGAATATGAGAACTGGGGCAGTGGATCTACCCTAGGAGAGACAATAATAATGGTTTTGAAAGAAACACTTTACAGAAAATACCAGCAATTTATTTATATAATCAGAAATAATTAGAGACTGTTTCAGAAGAGCCAAACAATCATAAAAAAGTTCTTATAAAATCCCAAACATAGAAGATGATAATGGATTTTTATTAAAGAAAATGCAGTCTTGACAATCTGAGTAACTGATTTTCCAGTTACCTTTTTCTTTTTGGATGGGGCAGACCTTTCCTTGTTCCCAATCCTTCCAATAATAATTTATTCTAGGATCCTCTTAGTGTCTTTGCAAAGATGTTTTTGGGTTTTTTTTTAAGTCTGTGTGTTCATTCCTATTCAGCTGGATTTTCCCCCCAAGTAACATATAAGCCACTCCAACTCTTGGAGACAAATCAATCTGCTCCTGAAAGCAGCTTGCTTGAACTTCAGCTGGGAAAGTGCTACCTGGTGAATGGAGGGAGCTGCTTGTGTTTTGTAAATTAAATGCAGTTTGTGCTGTTCTGGTGCTGTGCTGCTTCTGCTCACTGCATCCTGCCTTCCTGGCTACCAGGCTTCATTCTGACACCCTTGTGTCTAATGAGCAGCAGAGCAGGATGCCAGCAATATGTTCTGAAGAGCATGAGTAATCCCTGGTGTCTGAGAATAGAATTGGTGTGAGCAACCCTACAAAAAGCTAGTAATTCCTCTTATTTCAGCCTCTCTGTGCTCTGAGTCACACTTCAGATGATGCCCCAAGGTCAGTTGACAAAGAGATCTGAATTTCAGTGCAACTTAAGGGTGCACTGCCATTGCTGGGAAAAATGCTTGTCCATTTAAAAGTCTCCTTTCAACACAGGCAACTAACTCTACAAGGGGATTCTGCTTGTCTTGCAGCTGCTTTGGCCCCTAAAATTGTTAAGTTTTACTCCAATATTTCACTTCATAAAAAATGTCCTTCACTAGCAAGGGGGAAAACTGCAAAGAAAGTATACACACAGTGGAAAAGAAAGACAGCTTAACTTCAGTGGAACTTGGCAAATATTCTAATGTCTGCTTTGCCCAGGAATTTGTATTGGCTGCTCTGGTTGTAACTGTGGTGACGGGATGCATTGGAATTTTTCTTGGATTTGGCTTTCAGGAGGGTGTTCCCCAAGTGAAGCCATTTGCATTGCAGGACAAAAGCCAAGCTCTACCTAATAAATGTCACAAGGAAACACCAATTTTTTGGCAGACTTGACCACTGCTACCTGTTGCAGGGCAAACTGATGTTTCCTCTGAAGTCAGTGACATTGTCCTGGACAGTGCTGGACCACTGAGTTTGATTCACTACAGCTGTTTATTGCAGTAGGCAGAGGTGTAAACAACCATCACCTCTAGAAATTGCATCCTTCAAAGCAAAGCTTAAAAAATTCCTTCTACACCTATCTCCTCCAAGTCCTGTTACTAAGAACTTAACAATTAATATCACAGTGGTCTTACATCAAGTAGAGATTTTGCTTGAAAGTCCTATTTTAATCTTGAAATACATCATATATTGCTTCTCCTGGCTGCTTCATGGATGCATGGGAGGGTCTTATTTGGAGGGAAGCAGAAGGGGGTAAGACATCTGCTTAGCTCCAGAAAGGATTGTCTTTCAATTCTCTATGGAGATGGCTTCCTGGAGATAGGTGGCCTTTTATTGGTGCAGACAGTGAGTTGTTGACTGAGAAATCTGTGTAGGGAAATGAGCTTTGTCCTAATTCCACTGGAATTAGCTGGGTTAGGGAGATTCTCACATGCTTTTTTAAATGAGCTCAGAATCAGTATCTTAAAAGACGTCATCATATGTTAATGAAATAACATTGCCAAACACTTTTTGGCTGACAGGCAATCTCAGGCTGAGGTAGGGAGAGTGCCTGACTTAACATAGTTATTTATTTGACTACCTGCCTTCAGACAGCACATTTTAGGGCAGCTTGTAAAATGAAAGGTCCACTGACTTGCTGGAATCATTAAAACAATGTGCTTTCTCCTTGGGGGATAAAGCCTAAGACCCAGTCCCTTTATGATATCGCTGTTTCAGCCAGAGAAGTTAAAAACTATCCCCACAGAATATAATCAGAAGACACATCCAGAAGATTTTTTCATCCACCTGACTTCACTCTATGGTGGTTAAAGGTGGTGGTGGGATTGGAGTCACAATGGCCTCAGGTTAGACAGAGAGCCTGAAGTTTTCAGTTTCTGTTTCAGATCTGAAGGCAGCTTTCATGCCTAAAGCTTGTGTGTATTTCTTCAACAACACTAGACATTCTGTAAAATTCTCACCTTCTGTTTTTGAAGGATGAAGCTTATCAGTATAAAACAAACCAACTTTTTTACTGAGATTCTTTCCTTAGAGAGGAAAAGTTGCACAGACCCTATGTGTCTCTCACAGATACTTCTGTTTTCTAATGGCATTCTGTTTAACCTTTTGACACACTCTTTGATATTAGCCTGCTTGTCATTTTTTTGATAAATTGCACCCTAGATTTACTACATGCTTGGATCTGTGCTGTTCTTTAACTGCAGTTTAGCTATTTTTGGAGTTTTATCAATAAATAGTGATGTGGGCAGTTGTGTTTGCTTTTTTTTTGTTTGTTTTGTTTTGTTTGTTTGCTTTTTTTTTTGTCTGAAACTCTTCTATAATACAAAATAATCTACAAAACACTGTCTATACTTTTGATGTCACTGGCATCTGGTTCTTAATCTCTTAAGTCTTTCTTTCCAGACATCTCTTGGATGACGGGACTATTTTTATTCAGAGATACTGAATGCTGCTTATTATTATGGGAATGGTAGGTGATCACACCCACGGTACTATCCAGACTCCCTGCTGCTCTGGAGCTGCTGAAGTTTCCACTCAGGGAGAGGCATACTTTAGAAGAAGTGCCTGAGCTGCTCAGTACTTATTCTATAACTTGGCACCCACCTGGAAAGACAACTGTGCCTCCTTGTGTTACCTCAGTTATGCTCTTTTCTGTAGGAAAACAAAAAACTGGCTGTCTCAAAAATAGGCTGCTACATTTCATTGTCCTGACTCACCAGGAAGATTGTCATAGTTGGAAATTTGCAGAGATGCTGTAAGCATTCGGGTGGATATTGAGTTTATAATCACCAATGTCCATAATGATGCTATTGCTTTATAATGTTTTTTTAAAAGTAAATGGTAACACAGCTGGTGATTTTCTTCTTAGTGCTTTAAAATTCTCCATCGTTCCATTAGAGGAGGATGCTTACAAAAAAAAAGAAGGTAACTATTGTTAAGCCACACTGAAAAACCGTCCACCTTCTCTAAGAGCATAAAGCATTTCTCTTCTTGTGTCACTTGGCTGGGTATTGAGTTCCAGGCTTTTTCCCTCAGTCCTCGATGGCTTACCCAGGCTCCTGGAGACAGTCCAGTTCTTTCTGTTAAAATACTGCAGTTGCTGTTGTGCTGCAGCACATGTATTGACAAGGGATGCTGAAATGCCAGGCTCCGCTTCTGGTTGACTTTTGCTGACTGCCTTAACGATCTGCCGCTTTGATGCATTACATAGAAATGCTTCTCTTTGTCTAGTGCTTTTCATAGAATGCTTTTGTCGTGTTTGCGGTTTGGACTTAAAAGAGAAAAATAAATTTAAAGCTTCCTTTACATTAGGAAGACTAGAAAATACTCACTGCATATTAAAACTGCTAAAAGAAAAAAAAAATTGAAAAAATCTAGGGAAAGTAAGCAAAATACTGTGTAAAACCTTCCTTAATGAACAATGGAATTTGTTTTTGATAAAAGGAACTCCAGGCCAAACCTAAATAATCTACTCTGTTGCAAATGCCTAATTAATTACTGGTTTATCCTTGATGTAAAATCTTTGGCTTTTGCAAAGTGGAAATGGAAAACTCTGATGACGTTTCTGTCACAATTAACTGGGAATGAACACTCATACCTTCTGGGTTTGTTGGCTGGGGTTTTGTTTGCTTGTTTGTTTTGTTTGGGGTTGTTTGTTTGTGGGGTTTGGCTTTTTTTGATGGGGCGGGGGTGGAGGGGATGGAAGTGGGAGGGTTTTTTTTTAGCTTAAAATATGTTTTAATCCATTTGTTTCCCAGCTTTAGATTCAGACTATTCAGGGCTATTTTCATTTTAAAGACCCCTCCCCCCAACTCATCGGAAGAATAGAGAGAAGTGCGAGGGGAAAAAAATCCTTTTCCACGTGAAGATGGTGTCAGCATCAGTATAATGATCTTTAGTTTAGCAAAAAGAAAACTCATAGCAAAGTGATATTCGAGTGCGTCAGGGGAACAAACAGAACTGTTACCACCGCACAAAGATGAATGGTACATTGCTAAGAAGACATTTCCTTTCAGCACCGTACTTTTCAACACCTGTGCAGTTCACAGCAAGAGGATAGTCCCAGTCAGGGAGCTGTGCCGTGTGGTTCGCGTTGGGAAACCTCGCTCGGGACTCAGCTGAGCCGCAGTCGCTCACAGCCCCCGGCTCCTCAGCAGCCCCAGCTGTCCCAAACCCGATGCTCGCTTGGGCACGGCAGAGGCCTTTTGTTCTGTAGCTCGCAGCTCCTCTGCATTCCTCCCACGTACGGGCTCGTATCTCATCGCCTGGTGCTGCTCTCGACTCTCAAAAGGTAGATCCACCTTCGGCGGGCCGACCGCGGGGCAAGGACCTTTTGATTCCACCGACAAATGAGCAGTGTTAGTTAATGCAGAAAACTTAGAAGTCGCGGGTTTGAAAACAAAAGAAGCCCCTTTCATTTCTGTCAGGCCAGGTGGCACTGCTTGCCCCCGGAACGGTTCCGTGCGCCTGAAGTTGGGTGTTTGCACCGCTGAAAAATGAACAGCTCCCGGCCGGGACAGCGCGACACCGGCACAACACGACGGCTGGGACGGGCTGTAACACAACCTGCGGGGAGAGGGGAGACTTGCAAGGAAGCACCTAGGGTTAGCGGAGCGACAGGCACCACTGAGAGTGGGAGTGGAGAATTTCTCTCTACAAACGAGGCACCGGGCAGAGCCAGGCAGGAACGGATGCTCCTGCCCGCCGGCGGCTGCCAGACCCTCTGCCCCTGAAGAGGACGAGAGTGACCCAGAGGCGGTCAAGTTCACGGGCAGCGGGGTCGCTCTGACGGCAGCCAAGGGACGCCTAAGGGCCCATGAGGGGAGGGGGCACGGCCCCGCAGCCCTTCAGGGCCGCCCGGCTCGTCCCCGCCCGCCGCCGCCGCCGCCGCCGCCGCCGGGCGGGACCATCTCTGCCCTTGGCGAGGGGGGGGCGCGCTCCGC